>JARJUA010000462.1:0-22981 GCA_030787035.1 Aschersonia sp. MBC 877 | reverse complement strand
GGTTCCCAGCATGAAGCCTTGGCAGCACGAGGCATGTCGTTGAAAGCAGAGAGCGCTCACAATGGACAAGTGTGGATTCGATTTCTGAGTGTGGATGCAAGGCGCTGCTCATCTCAGGTGTGGGTGGTGGGGTGGGCTCCGGCCGTGCAGACGTATGCGGACGCAAAAGGGCAGGGGCGGGAAGGAGCCAGGCAGACCAAATGGTACTAGCAGGAGCAGTATGCACCGGGGTTCTGGAGAAGGCCCCGGGCAGAAACAAGCGTGCCAGTGTCTGTCGGTTACTCAGAACGACAACGCGCAGCCCAGAGGATGGGGACGGGGCGGGTAGAGAGACTGAAAGAGGGAGCGCGGGAAAACATGACAAACGACATCAGGAGAAGTTGCCGCGGGCGCCGCGCTGACGATGCTTGGGTCAAGGAAGGTCGACCAAGATGGGAATTTCCCGAAGCGAAGGAGGCGGGGGCAAAAACATGGCCCTTTTACAAAAAAAAAAAGAGACGTACCTCGCGCAGTACCCGGTGCATCTCTTGCAGAGCTTGACGGCGCTAGTGAGCTCCTTGCCACGCCCTTGCTCCACAAGGACAAACTTCCAGCGCTCGTCCAGCACCTTCTTGACCTTGTCTGGCACATTGACAATGGTCGAGGTAGGCAGTAGGTCGTAATTTTTCTGGATGTAGCGGTCGTAAAGCTTCTCATACCAGAAGCAATCCGGTGTTTTGCGATAGCCGTCGAGGTCATCAATCTCGACGCGGTGCCTGATCTGACACTTGCCACGCAAGGCTGTCAAGGGGCTGACGTCGGAATGCATCGTTGCAAAGACGAGCCGCGTGTCTGGCGTCTTCCGCCCGATGTCCTTGGGCCGATAGAACCAGTTGATGCGCACCGCGTCCACCCGCTCTGAGTTATCGTTTTTGAGATGCAAAAACTCCATGATGCGACCCAGATAGTAGGGCTCTCCCGGTGGCTCGCACACGAGGTACACATGATCTGCGGCTCCTTGGTTAGCCAGGCATGCTGCTGAGATTGGCTCTGCTCCGGAGCGAGTGTCAGAGGTCAGGGAAGTGGATCCCGGCCGCGCTGCGTGGTGCAACAAGCCTGGGCTGGGCGAACAGCCAACTCTCCCCAACTCCTTCGTCCAGGCCAGGATGGCAAACGACGCCAGCCACAGGAGCCGAATCCCACATGTGCACGCGCACTCACCGTTTGCTTTCAAAACAGTCCCGTCGTCCGCCACCATCCGCCCATCCGCGTCCGTACGCTGCAGGCAGTTCTCGAATGTGAGCATGTTGGTGTCTGGCCACGATGTGCCCGACCCTTGCACTGGTTGCCCGGCCTTTTTGGACGAGGCCGCCGTGGCTGCTGATGACGCCGTAGTTGATGTTGCCGCTGCTGCCGCTGCTGCTGCCGCCGCCGCCTTTCGTTTCCGAGTGCCCTGCATCGCGCCAGTTGACTGGATTGCCTGCGATGCGCTCGTCACGACGCCTGGCGTCGAGTCCTTGGAGCCGTTTTGTGAGGGTGCACTTGCTGCTTTGGCATCCTCAGCCGCGACTCTCCTCGAGCCGACGAGACGCAGCGTCGTGTCACCATTTGCGCCGGCGTCAGATTTCCTCGAGGCCTTCTTGGCGCCTTCTGGATCTTTCTTGTCGTAATAATCATAGACATCCGTGTCGATGTCTTTGTCCTCAGCGTAATTCACACGGCCCCCTCTGTTGCGGGAGCGTGTGCCGTAAGGCGCCGCCATATCGGCACCCGAGTCCTTGAAGGCTTCAGAGTGGGATGCGGCACTCGCAGCATCAGAACATGTTTTGGTGGTGCTCGCGTCTGTGACTTGCGAGTCCTGCTCGGTTTGTTGTTCAATCAGCACGAGCTCGTCTCAGGTGGTGACATATGAGGGAGGGAGGCGAACGAGGATGTAAGAGGGGTGTCCGACGGAGATATCAGGAGAAGCTTTGTAGAGAAGAAAGGAAAAGTGGGTGTTTTGTTTTGAAAAGGCAAAAAAAAATCGAGGTCAAGGCCGCATAAATGTCAGGCAGGGATGCGCTACTCACATTTTGTTGTGCCATGGCAGCAACGGTTCATTGGCGCGGGAGTGAGATGAAGTAGCAAGTCGTTTGTAAAGGCATGCCCGCGCCGGACGTGTATTAAAAGCAACGGGTACAATATAGGCGTGGAGGATGAAGAACAGGTCTGGGCGAGCAAGGTGAGTCGCGATGCCGAGGGAGCTTTGCCAGGTCACACTGCGGCGTCAGGGAATGTCAAGGAAATCAGAAACCGTCGACGGCAAGAATCACCTCGAAACACGGCGGATGGAGACTGCCAGGTTGGAAGAGAAAGAGAGGTATGGTTCCCAAGCGCCGGGAAGAGGGAAGAAACGTCCTGGCCCCCCGAGGAGGCGGCCCTGGTCTGGCACTGGGCTCGATATGCCCACGCTGGGTGCCAGACTGAGTGGGACGGCACTAGCGTTGGAAGTTCCTCAAGCGTAGCCGCTAAGCCCCAGTTGGCCGGGCATCGTCCATCGCGAGCGCCATATGCGCGCATTGGAGATCAAAAGTACTTTATATATACATGACACCCCCCCTGGTCGTCGAGTGTTACCTTGGTCTCCACGGAAGGCCCGCCGGTCTCACACCATTGATGAGTGCACGCATCTCATCAACCCACGGTTTTTGTAAGGCCATCGTGGTGAGTGAGCGAGCCAGCGAGCGAGCGAGTGAGCCGCATCAGTGCCTTCATAACATCGGACTGTCGGCTGGGAGCGGACTGCGACCTGCTGTGGCTACTGAGATTCATGTGCGCAGCCACATGCCCGTCTTCTCATTTTTCGCACTGTCCAGTGTTGGTTTGTTCGTCTGGATGGGTTAAGGCTGCCTACATGTGCGTCCGCACGACTTGCCCTGATCGGATCAGACGGTTTGGCTCTGAAAGCATACCCAGATGACTCAGTGTGCGTGAGCACGAGCGATTCTGGCAAGCCTAGGCAAGCTTAAAAAAAAGACGAAGGGGTAAAAAAAGACGAAGAAGAGTAGAAAAAAGGAAATAGAGGAGGAGGGGGGAAACGTCCGCCCACACTGAACACTGAAATGTCTATTCTGCAAGGTGTACTCCGTACAGTACAACCTTCTCTCCGATCGCCACATTTCGGCCATCTGCAAGGTTTTGTGCGCCTCCAGCGACCCCTTAGAAAGTGACGCATGTCGGACTCATTGCAACGCCGCCATGTTTCATGGAGGGGGGCGAACAGAACTCATGGCGAAGCTTCACGGATGCTCCCAGATGCCTGTTCGACCCGAGCTCGCCCCGTCTACGTGGCCAGATATCCTGGACAGAGAACGCCAGGTCTGCATGGCGCGCGTCACTGGGCTGCGTGGGCAGGGGATAATGGCAGAACACACGTAGTTCGGAGAATGGATGGAGTCGCCGCCGAGCCCTACCACGCACGTCTGTGGACTATCAGCTGGCGTTTCGGCCTGTGTATGTCCGCGCGTGCTGACGGACAGACTGCACGCAGGCTTGTGTGAGGGAAAGAGAGATAGAGAGAGAAGAGCAGCCCGGCCCGTTTTCCAGACCAATTTGAGACTTGTGAAACCCAGATGTCAGATGCGCACCGACAGCCTCTGCTGCATCGCACCATGAAGCGACGACCGACATTTGGCTTTCGCAGCCTGCGCCGGCCCCTTTTCAAAGGTCGTCAGCGACCAGTCCATGTCGTCACAAGAAGTCGACGAAGGGGAGCCTTCCCCGGAGATCACCCACCGCATTCGCATTGCGCATTTTACTCTAGGCCAGGCATCCATGCTTGCCTGTCCACTCCGTACAAATGTGAATACTACCTAAAGTACATCCATGGATCAAGGCAAGGCGGAAGGCGGAACCGATTAGAGCCTCGCCGCTTGGGCACGCCTGTTCTCTGACGCTCCTCGACCAGTCCAAACCCTAATAGCATGCGAGCGAAAAATGCCATACGTACCTGCGTAGCTGGTGATGCCCACCGCACGCATTTGTCCGGGATGCTTTTATTTTTTTTTGGTTTGGCGCCTTGCTTTGCAACCTTCCCGGCAAGCGTGCGTCACGAGATGTCCGATCAAGACACCATGCAAAATATGTCCCCTCCTGCACTGTCCTCAGCTGTTCCTTTTCGCTCCTGGCGGCGCCTCCCCACTTCATTCCTTCACTGCTTTGGGGTTTTTTTTTTCCCTCCCTAACGAGGGAAGGGGGGAGGAAGATAGAGGTGGTGGCGCCTTCTGTATTCTCCATTCTTGATCTGCCCTCGCACGTCGTCATTTCCAACAGAGCCAGCCCCAAATGCTCATGCTGGCTGGCACACACGTCTTAACAACTGCCCGTGTCTTACATGTCACAGTCGGCCCAAAAAGGCGTGGTCTGCGATGGCATGTCATGACATCAGCCTGTGCCTCGCCTGTTTCCAAGGGAGATGAAGGAGAGTCGTTGGCAATACAGATTGTCCCTATTGGAACGCCTATACGCTGCCTGCGCCATCGTCGTTGGAGAATGCGAAAGAGAGCCTGCGTCCTTGACGGGAAACAGGTATTGCCCTCGTGGCGTCGCGGGCATGGGGACTTGTCGTGCAAGTCAGGGCATGGAGGAAAAGGATGTCGCACGACTCCGAGTCCAAGGGGGCGCATCAACGGAGCTACTCGCTACAAACGGAACAATCGCTTGAATCGCCGCGAGTGGAGCGACATGGCTACTTGGGACAGGGCAGATGCGATGCAGCATATGCCGGACGGCACAAAAATGTGAGATTGACGGCGTGTCTGGTGGCGGCTCGAGGTGACGACAGCGGATCTTCCTCGAGCAAGTATCTTCGTAGAGTTGGTGCCGACCGAAGCGAGGGGCGCGCACAGCAGCAAACCCGTCCGCCCACCATCAAGGCAAACAGGAAAAGGCAGAAGGACCGGGAGGTGAGGCGGGCTGGCGGCATCTTGGCAATCAACTCTGTCCAACCGGGCGGTACCTGGACTTGCGGGACCCACTTATCATGAGCTGCAGCCTGGCATCACCGCAACGACACACGAGAAACGTCCTCTGGCAAAGTCTGGTCTTCGATCGACAGAACCTTGCAATGACATGATGAGATTGCAGGCGCTGCCAGTGGCCGTCACAATGATACGAGGAAGCTTGACTGATGCGCTACTATGAGCCCGGCGTCCACTCAACGTCGCTGGGCACCTTGTCACTTCGGAGCTAGA
The DNA here is from genome assembly GCA_030787035.1 of Aschersonia sp. MBC 877. Lineage (NCBI taxonomy): Eukaryota > Fungi > Ascomycota > Sordariomycetes > Hypocreales > Clavicipitaceae > Aschersonia > Aschersonia sp. MBC 877. Next base: position 17,771 of record JARJUA010000462.1, on the reverse strand, counting down.
GAAGCGTCACCTCGATCATGCTTCGTTTCCGTAGAATCCAAATGCGGTCATGCGCAGCCATGCTTCGGCCCACCAAACCTCTTGGCCTCTTCTGCTTCGTATATTTTCCATTTTGTCGCGGGTCGGGACCATGAGAACGAGGCTGATATTGATCCGTGCGTGTGTGCATGTAGGTGAAACGTTGTGAGCTCCCAAGTTCTTTGATGCAAAACTGCGTGCGCGCGCGTCATGAGGATGGGCTGGAGGAGAGAGAGAAGAACTGTCAATCAGTACATTCGGTCGGGCCCCGTGTCGAGCAGACCAGGTCAGCAGGCGATGAGGGGAAAATACGGTATTACTACTTCACGCAATATCACTTGTGCTGGACTGATCAAGAACCTACCCGACCGCTCGCGCCCCTCTGCTACTTTGGCAGTACTTCCTATACAGAAGTACCTTCGTGTAGAAGGTAGCGAGCGCTTGGGAACTGCGATATGGAAGTGTCCGAGACTTTAGCAGCCTTCGGTCCACAAGTGAGGAGGCATAGGACTTCGCGTTCACAGATGGAATCATGCGATAGCGTGAATTGGCCAACACTTGAAACGACAAACACAAGGAAGCGCCGACATGCAGGCTCACAAAGTCAGTGCCGGTCAGACGCCGAAAAGTCGGCACCTTGCAGCCAATTCAATTAGTGACTGGTTCCCAAGTGGGTGCGATATCATCGTCATCGGCAGACGCCGATTTCAACAACCCTTAATTTGGTAAACAAACAAAGAGCCCCAAGATGTGCAGCAGCACCGCACGCGTCGCTCGTGTTGTCAAGAGCAGTCCAGCGCCACTCGACGGACGGTCAGGTGGTGGTGCATCGTGACTTCGACAATGATGCACGAAAGATAAGGGGCTAGCAAAATGAAAATTTGGACAAGGGAGGAACAACGGGGGAAAGCATACGTTGAAAAATGCAGCTACATTGAGGCGCTGAGGAATGCACTCCATGCAAATATGCAGAAAATGTTCACGATGCGCTCAGTGAAAATGTGAGGTTTGGGGGGGGGGGTTAGAAAAAACAACAATGTGGATGCTGCTTCACACGTATTTTCGTCCTAGAATCGCTATGCCCATTTTACGCTTTAAATTCCGGCGCTAATCACCAGTCAGTCACCTTGGCTGTCGAATGGGTATGGGCGCAAGGGTTTGTCTCTCTCTCTGACCCATCCATGGTGGGCCGCGGGGCAGCCAATTGCTCGCGCCAGAAGGCCGCGACTTCGGAAGGGCGGACGGAGGGAGGGGTGTGCGGTCAAACTGGCTTTCGATCCTGGCGTCATGCTTGGGCTGGAAGGGAAGGAGAAGGCTGGAAGGGTAGGTTGCAGCTGGCCCGGGTTGTCAGGAACGCCCCGCGTTTAAGTGGCCCGCCCCCCTTTCGCCTGCCAACCTGATTGTTTCCCTTTTCATGCAATCTACTAAAGTACATGAGTGTGCTGCCACACGTGACACCGCGTATCCGAAGCGAGCTTCCGCAATTGGCAACGCGCTCCGTCGACTCACGTAGCGAGAACTTGCGTAATATAACAATACATCAAAAACGTGGCTACGCACCCCTTTCTCGCGGTTGTCTTTTTACGCGACAGTTTTGACTTCGGCTATAGCAAAAGAAGATTACGTCTCTATTTCCTGTCATTCTTCTTTCTTCTTTGTGCTTGACTTTTGCACGCTGAACTTTCGCATTGCAGCGCTAATCGCGCTCATCTCCATGTGCCCTCCGTGCCTGTGTCGAGACGATCCATGCCTTTCAGCGTGCTCCCGTTGTCGAGTTCGTGGCGAGCATGAGAGGCATGCAAGGCATCTTGCACAAGACTACTATTCAAGAAGCTCGCGACCAAAAAAGGAGATATACGCCACATCCATCAACTGGTGGCAAGAAACCTCGTGTCGACGACAAACACGATGCCGCCTCACCTTTCTCCGTCAAATCTCACATGCATCACACTGTTCAGTTTAAAACGGCGTCAAATCATGATACGGGATCTAGCCATCTCGTAGCAAGCAAAATTACCCGCTTGAGCGGTCATGATGGCGATACTACTGAATACACCCAGAGGCAACTAATGGCAGCAACGCCGTTTTCGCAAGACCCAGAGCTGGATCTCGCTCATGCGACGTATGACCTGCCTCGACAGATAGTATCCAATTTCGCCTCCGTAGGTATACGAAACATTTATCCTTGGCAAAAGAATTGTCTGAAGGGCCCAGGATTGTTGATAGGAGAGCGCAATCTCGTATACTGCGCTCCAACTGGCGGCGGGAAATCTTTGGTGGCAGACTGTAAGCCGCGCAACAACCCTCGATATGGTTGGGGGCATTGATGCCTTGTCATCGTTGTCGTCTCGTCGTCTGGGCGCATTACAGCTGACATGTATCCACCCAGTGTTGATGCTCAAACGTATCATCGACGAGCCCGGCTGTAAAGCACTTCTAATCTTGCCATACGTTGCTTTGGTGCAGGAAAAAGTAGGCTGGCTCCGTAGGATCGTACAAGATGTCGAAGTTCCGGCAATGACGAAATCGAATGGTTCGTGCCAAGGCCCTTGGCGACAGCGTGCCGACCAAGGAACCATTCGTGTTGTTGGCTTTTTTGGCGGCGGAAAAGTACGGGCTACTTGGGACGACTTCGATGTTGGCGTCTGCACTTTTGAGAAGGTAAGGAGGAACAGCGAATCGACAGTCCCGTCTTCTGATACTTGCGGCAGGCAAACGCTCTGGTAAATACAGCGATTGACAATTGTTCCATCACGAGACTACGAGCTGTGGTTTTGGATGAGCTGCACATGATCAACGATGAACACCGAGGCTACATATCAGAGCTTATCGCGACGAAGCTCCTTAGTCTCGGACAACCACTACAGATCGTAGGCATGAGCGCTACATTGCCGGTGAGCCAAAACCAGGTGTTCTGCAATACAGTCCAGTGGATTTGCTGAATCGACGGCCTAGAACTTGAATCTGCTCGCGACGTGGCTAAATGCGCATTCCTATGAAACACGTTACCGCCCCGTGCCAGTAGAGGAGCATCTTGTTTACGACGGCAAAGTCTTCCTTGCCGGACCAAATGATGGACTAGGACAATCACCGTCGCAGCTCAGCAGTCAGGACGTCATTGATGGCAAGAGCACACCAATTCGGCGAATAGAGCAATCTGTCTTCAAAGAATTCGCAGATCCTGTTCTCAACTCCGTCATAGCCCTTGCCTACGAGACAGTACGCACGGGATATGGTGTGCTTGTATTTGCCGGCAGCCGCAGCATGTGTGAGTCTGACGCTCGCCTAATCAGCCGCGTCATGCCACAGACACACGAGCTCGACTTGGATGTGATTCGAAAACGAACGGACCTGCTGGGCGATCTTCGAAGTCTGAGTAGTGGAGTAGATCCAGTCCTTGAGGAGACAGTCCTGCGAGGGGTAGCATTTCACCGTAAGTTGAGAAACATGCTGCCGGTGTTGCATGTGGATTACTGACGAGGCGCAGATGTAAGGTTGTCGAATATAGATGAGATGCCTTGACCGCCAGACTGACCCCGTAGGCCGGATTGACTAGCGAAGAAAGGGACCTCGTCGCTGCAGCCTACGATAATGGATCGATCCTGGTCTGTGTGGCAACGTGCAGTCTTGCTGCTGGCATTAATCTGTCAGTTTTTCTCTCAAGTACACGGATTCACATCATGCTCACTGACGAGAGCTAGACCAGCGCGCAGAGTCATCCTACACAGCGTGAGGATGGGGAGAGATTTCATCGGTCCGGCAATGTTGAGGCAAATGCGTGGGCGCGCCGGTAGGCAGGGCAAAACGCCCGTCGGGGAAACGTATCTCTGCTGTCGGCAGCCAGATCTAGAACATGTGTTGGAGCTCATGCACGCAGATGTACCCAGGGTTTCAAGCTGCCTCAGCACAGAGAATCGACGGATTCAACGGTATGTAGCCGTGACAGCCATGAACAACACCCATGCTCAGTCTCTCACTTTGCTATGCAGAGCTCTTCTTGAGATCATCGCCATCCGCCTCGCTACGAGCCATGATTCGATCATGGATTACTTCTCTCACTCGTTGCTGGAAAACTCGCAGCCAGAGAAATCCATCAAAACGAGCGTTCTTGCCGGTCTCGTGGACCTTGAAACCATGGGTTTGATCACAAGGGACTCTTTGCACAATGTCTCGCCGACACGACTGGGCAAGGCGATAGTCGCCTCTGCGATTGACCCTGATGACGGCGTTTTCGTTCATCGAGAGCTGGTCAAGGCTCTGCGGGGGTTTGTCATGGATGGCGAGATGCATATTCTCTACGTTTTCACTCCAGTACACAATTCCGGCATCACCGTTAACTGGCAAGTCTTTCGGAATGAGATGGAATCTTTAGATGAGAGTGGGTTGCGAGTGCTAGACTTTCTCGGCATCAAGCCCACCTCCATACTTCGTCTGTGCGTTTGCAGAGTTGCCGCCCTCCTGACGTCCCTTCTTTGGCTTGTCTTACAGCTAACAGCCGATAAACAGAGCTCAGGGTGCTTCACTAAAGGAAGGCAATGCAGACGAGAAACTGGCGGCGCGTGTGTATCGCCGTTTCTACCTTGCAATGCAGCTCCGTGATCTTTGCAACGAAATGCCCATACACATTGTGGCTAGGAAGTACGACATGCCGCGGGGTTCTGTGCAGACCCTGTCGCAAACTTGCCAAGGCTTCGCTGCTGGCATGGTCAAGTTCTGTGAGCACATGGAATGGGGGTACGTTTTCTCTCTCTTGTAGGAGTTTCGACCCAGGGGAAACTTATTGGCGCTGATACGCTCATACGTGTACCGCAGTGTCATGGCGGCAGCTCTCGATCATTTCTCCGACCGCCTAATGGCAGGCGCAAGAGCAGAGCTTCTGGCGCTATCCAAAGTGCCTTTCATCAAGAGCCGCACAGCGTATGTCTTCCTCCCTGCATACGCTCCTTGCTCGTGTTGCTCATCGTGTGTGCCGTGCCCAGACGAGTTTTCTTCGAGAATGGGTACCGCAGCGTTGCTGCTTTGGCAAACGCCAACCCGAGGGATCTGGTCCCCATCCTCATGCAGGTTCGTGAAGAAGAGCCGATAGTGGGTTACACTTCAGAGACTGACTTTTTGAAACCTTGGACAGGCGCAACCCAATAAGCTTCGAAACAAGGCAAAAAATGATGCCGTCATGGAAGAAAAACTGTTTGCAAAGGCCAATATAATCACATCTGCTGCTGACAGACTATGGAGTAAGTTTGATGGTCGATCGTCGCGAGTTGATGTTTGAAAATTCCGTAAATTCATATGCATCTCACTGTAAATGCGGCGTGTCACGGGCTAACATTGCCGATAGATGCACAAATGCAGGCTGAGATGGATCTAGAATGATTATGGGTAGAGCAAAAGGTTGTTTTAAGCATTTAAAAAGGCAGGCCACGATATTGAATAAGCACGCAGGCCGTATCATCATATCGTTGCATCGTAGAATGCGAAACGAGCGTGAGTCTCGACTGTCTTTCCCTCAGTCCATAACGTCATCTCGCAGACCGAAGAGCTGCTTGATCACTTCGTCGGACTTGGCACGTAATGCATTGTGATACAGAACATTTGTCTCGAAGACCTTGCTGCCCCTGACCATGTCGGATGTGTTTTTGGCGAGATGGAAGTCGACGTACATGTCCTGCAGGTACGAAGCAGCAAACAGCGGGATTTCGTTACCACGCAGGCGGTCTTGGTCGTAGAGGGCAGGCCAGTCGCGAAAGGTGGCCAGCCTTTCTGCCACGTCACGAAGCAGAATAAGCTCCGGATAAGTTTCGAAGTGGAGGGGAAATATCATCTCGCCGCTGAAATATAAAGGCCCTCTTGTTTCGTCCAGGGAGAAACCAGGGTTGAGCCAGGCGAAAGCGCTGCCATCTCGGGCCAGCTTCCTGCCGACACGATAAGCTGCCCAGTTGGAGACGCAACCTGGCCCGTCGCAGTAGATGGCTTCGTGGAGGATGGCATAGATGATGTTGGTATCAAAGGCTGTGAGGGACTCGAGAGGCGTCAGGGAAGCGCGGGTGAGGAAGCCAAACTGGTCCAGGGATGCCTTGAGCGTGGTCAACATGGTGTGAACCACGTCGAAGCCGCCGTGCTGGCCGAAAGCAATGCCGACGGTCATCAGGCGCGGAATCGTTAGAAAGCCTCCGGCTGGTAGGGCGACTCTGCCGTCTTGGCTATCTTCGACGAACTTGGCAATTTGGTGAAGCGCGTCAGCATCGTCAGGGAACTTGGCAAAATATTGCTCGTTGCGCTCAATCGTCCTGCGAAACGTAGCCTCATAGACATTGTCTGGCGTCACTCCGACAGGCGCTAGGCCGCCAGTGAGAAAAACTTCTCGAAGGCCCTCGGGGTGCATGGACATGTAGGACAAGCTAACGAAACCACCGTACGACTGGCCAAAGATGGACCAAGGAGCCTTGTGGGCAGGCCATCCGGCAGTCAGACACTTGCGAACGGCTTCACAGTCGCGCACCGTGTTGTCCTGGCGCATGAGGCGGAGGTAGCGGGCCTGGGCATCCTCGTCGCCCATCTTGGCCAGCATGGCAGCTGAGACGGGAGTGCTCAAGCCGGTACCGCGGTGGTCAATGAACAAGGCCTGGTAGCCACGCGGCAGAGCGGCATGGGTGAGAGCATGGCCTGCTGGCGAGCGGTTGCCGAAGCCGGGGCCGCCCTCGAGATAGACCATGTACGGCTTGATGGCTTGCGCCTCTTGCTCCTCTTCGGTGGGCGTGAAGATGGGCCTCTCATATCTAGAAGCTCGCCGAGCAAATAGCTGGATGGTTCGGCCCGACGCGACGTTCTCGTAGTCCAGCGGCACCTGGAAAAAGAAGCTTGTGATTTTGAGCCTGTCTGGCAGGACATGGACCTGGCTGCTGATCTGTTTGGCGGCAGGAACTTCGAGAATGAGGGGCGCCATGGTTTGGCGTTTTCCTCCTTCTTCACATGGTTGTTTTATTCAGAGTTGTGTGAGGCCATAATCACCTGGGTGATGCTGTATGGTCACTTGACGATCACTACTTTACCTAGATAGGCAGTTAGTTGCCTTCGTGTATCTGACCAATAGGATGGGGCTACCCTACACTTATCTGCTGCGCCGAGGCACTTCGGCGATTATTCGATGTTGATGTCGACGGCAAGCAGGAGATGGCAGACGTTGCAGCATCTTGCATGTGAGCTTCACGGGCAGCAGGGCTGCAGAAGTATGAAGGCCGGCCCGGGTGTGACTTGGAACGACATCGGAAATTCTACGGTCTGCTCCTCGCGGAAAGGAAGGCGGGTTGCGAAGGTATTATTGCTCGGCCGAGGAATCAATCATGACTCGTATGCTCCACTTTTCATCACCTCACAAATCCACGCCTGCCTCGTCTCCTTCCTTCCCTTTTGCTTCCCTTGATTCACAACCATCCGCTCTCCCCTTGGGCATGGACCAAACCCATCTTGTCCATTCCCTCGCGGACGCATTTAACGCCCTGGCCGACGAGGTCCAGACTCTGGCCGACCGCAAGACGGTCCTTGAGCACAAGCTGCGCTTTGCCCATGAACAGGTGAGAGGCTTTTCTGATCCGCGATCCATCGCGTCGCGCAGGTCTGTCCCCTTCGGCCCGACTTTCCGCAGCTTCCTCAGAACGCCGCCCAGTCAAACATGATGAGACAACATTAGCTCTAGATCGAGAGCAATTGGCTTACGGCCTGACTGCTGTGACCGATGTCTTTGAAATACTCTGACTTTGTCTCGTGGCTCGATCTTCGTCTGCCTTTGCTCACTCAACGTGGGCCACCCCTTCCACGACGCAAAACTGACACAGAGAGCGCAGTTCCAATACTTGGCCGACAAGTATGCCCCCGCCACGCCAGAGATAGCCGAAACTTTGGCCAAACTCCAGCTCCCACCTCACACCTCACTCGACGACACCTCGCCCGTGCCTCTACCCCAACGACGTTCAACCCCTCAGCCTCTACATCGTATTGCCGTTCTCATTCGGGACGGTCGGCGCATGGCCAGCAAAATCGCCTCGGTCGGCACGCCGAGCAAGACAGCAACTACCAGCAGAGAATCGCTGTCCCATATCTCACCAGACGAGACATCCATGTCCACCGCTCTGGAGCAAGACTTTACGGTCGTGGGGAAGAAGGGCAATTTGCAGTGCCCCTTTTCCAAGCATGACTCCGTCATCGGCCTAAACAATGATGACGGCGGGCACAATTTGGAAAATCCTCTTGACAGCTCGGCCGATTCTATTTGCGCTGCCTTGAATGAGGAGGCTTCCTCACAACCCGCCACCAATGGAGCCGGCTCCTCCAAATGTCCCATCCGTTTCATGGACAAGCACTCTCCAGAGGAGATTGCGCACTACGTCGAGACGCACAAACACGAACTTCCTCGCAGCCATGAAGTCTGTCTGCGTCGCTACCAACGCAACGAGACGCAGATGAAGAAGCTGGACTCCAAGTACGGCAACATCGTAAGCATGATCGAAGGCCTTAGCCAACTCCATCAGCCAATGCTACCAGAGTCGGGGGAGGCGGACGTCCAGCCTGAAGATGAGGGGACACGGTCCACTGAAAGAGTTGAAAGCTGGGCACAGGATGTGAGTGGTACGGTTGAGTCCGAAGCTATCGAGGAAACCGACCTGCCACCCGAGCAGCAACACCGGCAAAGCCATTTCGATAGGCCGCTGAAAGAAATACGAGTTGGGGAGTCTCCTAGTCGGCCCTGGGGTATTTCCGTGCCTGTCTTTGAGCCGGCAACGGATAGGGATGACGAATACCCAGTATCGCCACCTCCTGCGCCTGTGCATATGGCAGGTGCTAAGATCAGCGACGCGGCTGAAGTGCCGAAAACGCCAGCCGGCAAATGTCCCTTTGACCACACAAAACTCGGAAAGGCTTCTGCTGGACCGCCACCACTAACGTCACATGCGGACGCGAAATTTCCGCGATCAGCACCAGGCACCCACGAGGAGACGCCCTCCGCACGAGCAAAACGATCGCCAACGACGCAAGCAGCTCCGCCGCCTTTCCAGCCTGCGTTTTTCAACGCGGAGTCTCTGAGAACCGAAGGCGGCGGAGGACCACGAATGATCTTCACTGGACCCGTTTTCATTGGCTATTCCGCGGAACAGGCCATAGAAATCGTGAATCGCGCAAGATACAGGTAGTGAAGGCAATTGCCTAGGCTATGGTGTATTTTCCCCAGTCGCAACGCTGGTCTCCTCCATTCACTTTCTGTGATGTACAACCAACACGACATTACTGTTGCGGCCCTTCTTTCCTCCGGCCAACGCGGTTTTTGTTCCCTCCCTTTGGCTTTAGCGACGGCGTTTTTGCTATTATTTACTTCCGTTTTTTCTCTTTTTGTCAAGGGTCATGAGATATGCGGCAAATACAAATGGGTGGCATCAGCAGGTCTTTGCCTTATTACACCATGATGGAGCGTTTTTCATGTTTGATATTCTTGGACAGGGACACAAGGGTGTCTGCTCTAATTTTATGCGAAGACGTGCCTTCGAGATCATGGATTCCACACACTGGCCAGCAGTGGCCATGCTCGTCTATGACCTGCCGTGACATGTCCTGCTACAGTACAACTTCCCACTGCTCAATGCCTCCAGGATGAGAGCTAACCGTCCAAACGAGGGGCAAAGTCTGCCAAACAACCGATTTGCCGTCGGTTAACATGTACGACTAACACAATGAAATCTACAACTCCGTCCTGCGCGCGTCATTCTTCCCCCCATGCCTTCAACTTGGTCATGAATGCGTGCGCGGGGCCCCAGTGTCCTCATCATCATTGTACATGGCCCATTCATTATTTCCCGCACCATCCCAAAGGGAGACATCATCGTCAGCCATGACGGCCGCGGCGTCCTCCGGATCCAGCAGCTCGTCGTCGTAGCCGGCCTGGCCGCGCTCAAGGCCGTCGACTCGGCCATCTTCCCTTGCGAGCTCGGCTGCTCGGGCCATGGTCCGTCGGTAAATAGCAAGACCGACCACGAGGCCCAAGAGGCCGCCCAGGAACATGGCGATGTAATTGATGGCTTTGTCGCGCGCGGTCATGCTGTCGCCTTCTTCGGCGAGGATGGCGAGTCGGCTACCGACGAAGACGTGGACGAGGAGTTTGGGGCTGCAGAGATGGGAGTGAGTGGGTGTTTTTTTCGTTTATCGTACCCGCGAGGGGGGAGAGGAAAGATGGATATAGAGAAGAAGGAAAAGCGCGGTGTTTTATGAACTTACGTTGATAGGGCGGTGGAAATGGCAAACGCAAGCGGAGAGATGCTCGGTATGGTTGCCAGGAAGCCGTTACTCAGACTGAAGGGCAGAGGGCAGAAGCGGATAGCAGTGAGGTAGACGAGGCCGTCTTTGCGGAGGACCTGGCCCAGAGCGACGAAGCGATGGTCCTTGCCGACCATTCTATCGACGTATCGACTCAAGACGGTGCGACTGGCCAGAAAGGCGCAAAGGCTGCCGACGGTGCAGCCCACAGCAACAATAGGCCAACCGAGCGGGAAGCCGTAGACGATGCCGGCAATGGTGTTGGCGGTAGAATACCCAATCAGCGGCGGAAAGGCCGTGACGAAGATGAGGGCGAAGACAATGAGCCAGCCGCCGGGCATGTGGCGCCACGACTTGGTCACGCCCACCAACCAGATCAGGAAGCGGTGCGAGTACACGATCATGAGGACCACGGCCGCAAAGGCCGCGACGCCCGCTATGGCCGCGAGAACCTTGTACGTGGGTGGAAGGGCAACATATGTCTGGACAGCCCAGTGGCTCCAGTCGAGATATAGCGTCCAGAGGCGTTGGACCGTCGACTCTGATGAGCGTGAGCGCCGCGTCGATGCTGATATGCGGCGGATTGGTGAAATGCGGCGGGACCAGCGCAATGATGGCTGCGGCTCGGCAGGGGGGGTTCTGGCTGGTGAGGGGGAGGCCGAGGCCGAAGACGACGATGCGAGGGGCGACGAACGACCGACCTCATCTTGTGCGCCAGATGGCCTGGCGCTCATTTTTCCCCCTCCTCTCTTCTCTTTCTATTGGTCTGGGTGTGTGTGTGTGTGTGTGCGGAAGTGACGGGTTGCCAATATATATTGCTCTTTTGACTTGACGAAAATAGAGGGGAGAAGAGGAGAGAGAGCAAGACGAATCAACAGATCATGGCTTATGGCTCGAGACGTCAACGCGATGTGGTCGTCGGCGGACGATGAGACATGCATGCCGCTGCAAGACTGACGTGGTGCGTTTCTATTTCAAGGTCGCGTTGCGTGGGCGTTGAACCGCCGAGACTGGTCTAGCGCGAAAGCACCAGTCCGTCCAAGGCAGGAGGGGTCCTGGCCGCGGCTTCTTCCGGCCCCGGAATGAACGTCATACTAAAGTACGTGATTTACTCCGTACAACCCGCCGCGTCGTCAATTAGTGCTACGTGATGGAAGTACCGCGGCACTTTAATTTATAGTGCATGGGACTTGGCGCCCGACACTTCGCATCCCCAGTCCCAACTTCATGTGTCGCTTCCGTTCACCAGCTCTTCACGCCGACCACCATGGCCCGTCATCTAATCTAGGCATCGCTTCGTGATATGCGTCCGGTCTCATTTTCCGCCTTCTGCTTGTCTTCCCACACCGTTCAATCGCCATCGCTTCAGGGCCTGCTGCTGCTACCATCGCCGGCTGCCGCTGGGGCCCTTTGGCGGATCCCTGACCAAGAGTCGAACTTTGCCATCCCCAATTTCCACACCCTGGCTCAGCAGATCGACCGCCTCTTCTGCCTCATTACCATCTCCCCTACCCTTGGAGCCTGCCTTTGCGAGGGACTTGTCGTAACTTCGAGCGTCGATCCCGAGTATTCCTCCCATACTGTTTCGATCTCCGGGTACCGAGAATTCGCGATATGCGTACTTCCACTCGTTTAGGAAACCGCGGATCGCCCTGCCTACTTTGTCCTTTCCATTCTTACTGTGATGACCGGTTCCGGTGATGGCGTACACGGCTCGTGACTCTCTACTATTTTGCAGCAGTGTATTCTCCAGATACTCCACTGCTTCCTCGGGGTGCAGGCCGTGTAGATCCACGAATATCTCAGCCGAGCTGTTAGCGCGACTGTTGCGATGCTCGTAGAGCTCCCGCGCGGCTTCTCTGTGCGCCTTTCGCATCAACTCATTTTCGCTCTGCCCACGGAGACTGAGAGCCTTGGCTGCTCTGGCGTCGTTTCGGTTCCACGCTTGTGCCGCGCTGTTCACCGGTGTGTGTTAGAGCATCCGAGCCTCTTTGATGTGGCCAGTCTCTTGCACCGCTTACTTACCTTTGCAGAAACTTGTTGCGTAACCCACCATGTTTGATGGCATCCTGGCGAGCTTTCAGGTATGCCTTGTTCGCCCGATCGCCGGTTTCCAGCCAAGGGATATATTTGGGGCTGGGAATCGACTGAGCTGCGGCACTGTTTTCGCCGGTCCTGTTCCCTGAAGAATGCCCATTCACCAGTCTTCTAGACTCGAGCCTTGGCGACCCGGGCGATGGCGAAGGCGACATCTTGACAATATCCGCCAATGAGTTGGGGATCAATTCCTTGTGCCCGTGACCATGACCACCGCGCTTGCCATGATGTTTCTTGCCCGATTTGCTGGATGCCGATCCCAGTGACGGGAAGGCTTCATTGTCATCAATTGCCAACGCACCCAAGCTGAAATCTTTGCCGGTCTGGTGCCTGCTGCCGGGCCTGGAGCGCAGACGCGGACTCTCTGTGCCGTGAAAATGTTTCGGTCCCTGAGGCGGGTTGAGGCCTGCCGCTATGAGACTGGTTCCTTCGCCGCCGAGATGGCTGTTCTGTTCACTGTCTTTTGACTGGAGACGTGGAAATGAGCTCATGTCAGGCAGCTGAAAGTTTCCCTGTCCCTGAATTGAGGCGCCAGTCTCATCCAGTGGTGCATTGTTTACGAAAGTCGATGGATCGTGTGAAAATACGCACGTATCTCCCGCAAGGCAATTGCCCACGATCCAGTATCTAATGACGGTCAGGTTGGGTGGTCTGAGAGAATTGACATACGCCGAGAGCAGAAACCAGGGCGCACTTACTTGCAGAGATGGTTGCTGAGGTCATGACTGAAGCGACAGTCGGCGCGCAAGCACTGACCCGTTGACATGTAGAACTTGCAAATTACTCCGGACTTGGCTTGGCTGTTGGGAGTAGCTGGCCTTCCTTCCGACGAAAGAGATTTCCCAATCAGAATACTTTTCGGTTCATCGTGAGAGGCCGACGGTAATCCGCCATCCTGGGTCTGGTTCTCCATGATGGCAGCAATCGCGGAACTCAGATCGTAGCTATGAGCAGCTAAAGCGGCCTCGATTTCTTCATCCGTGCGTGTCTGGCCCAGAATCGACCGAAGCATATCGTAGGGTGACATGTCGCTTTGCTGCGACGACATGGAAGAGAACTCGGGCGCAGCGGCATTCAGCACACTCGAGCTCGCCACCGACGACGAGGTGCTCGGTGCATCATCGTTGACCAGCCACTCGACATTCTCTGATTGGTAGTCACCGAGAATTTCTGTTGCCGGGGTGGAATCGCTGGCGAACTCATACGCGTTTAGACTCGGACTATGAGGTATAGCGGGCGTAGCGAAGGCGAGGCGTGGCGATGCTCGGGGCGAGGAGAAGGGGGACACCGTCGACGACTTGGCCCTGCTGAAGGTTGAAGGTATGAAGCCTGGCGGAGCAAGCGGACTGACGGCAAGTCTCGGTGAACCCGACAAGGGCGTCGGAGAGCCACGCCAGGAGGCGGGAGATGAACGTCGCAGAATCGACGGCCGTAAGGGGGGAGGAGAAGCTGCCGTGCCACTACCCTCTCTGAACCTCCACATGGCATCCAAGATGACATTTTCGAGAGCCGAGCCAGTCAAACTGGTCTCCCTTTTCAGGATTTCCTCAAGTCTATCCGTCTTGTCTTCATCTTCCAGAGATTTGTTCTGAAGAACAGGCAGGCAAAGATCGTAATGCTCGTCGGAAACCATATTCAAGGTAAGCTGGGTCTACAGTTGAAAATGAGGAGCTCAGATTGGAATTCAACACTTCAATCAGATGTCGAGATACAAAGGAACGGCCCGAAAGAAAGGTGAAGGAGCGAGGTGACGATCCGCGAGCGGAGCGCATACGGATCTGCTGCGCCTGCGGAGGTCCGATGTCAAGACGCTGGAAGGAAGCCGTGGCAATGAGAAGCAGACCAAATAGTTTCCGCAAAGAGACGTGAAGCTTTTGTTGGCGGAGTCTCGGTCCTTCACACAATGTCAGGATTCGCGCACCAACATAACAGCGCGGTCGACCAAGCAAAGATGGGTGGGGGGCGGGGGCTTCAAAGACAAGACGCCACTTACGGATCAAAGAGAAAGACAAGCAGGACAGAAGGAGAAGAGCAAGAAGCAAGGCGAGAAGTGAAAAAGGCACCAAGTGGCCAGGTGACGAAGCTGAGCGATTGCCAAAGCGTTTGTCGCGATACGCAAAGCAGACGGGAAATGGTTAGACACGAGTTGACCGGGACGGAGGGCTCACATTGCGCCGCGAGGATGCGAAGCCGAAAGAAGTCACAATGAGGGCTGGAAAGCCAGCGACAGATACGGTGCCGCCAAAGAGGCGAGAACGACAGCAGCTGAAGCGTGCGCAGGCGGCATATCCATGCGCTGACAGTCGACGTGTTGCGGAGGCGACGCGAGGCTGAAGTGCTGATGATTCGGCGGCAGCGGAAGGAAGGAAGCGTTTGGTCTGATGTGGTCGGGCCTGTCGGGTGCTCTGATTGGGCTAGGCCAGCTTCCCCCCGCCCCCCTTACGGAGGGAAAGAAAGGGGGGTCCAGCGACTAGTAAGGCAGTTGACAGCCAAAGCCGTATTACCTCTTAATAAGTACATACAGTACTCCGTACATAAGGTATGTACTATGTGCAGTGGGGGGTTGTATCACGAATTATTAGCTCGAGTAAAGCAACAGAGCACTAGTACGGAGATGTAACCACATCGCCGATCTGTCTACAGATCCCCTTTCTTTGTGTGCACGACGCTGGCAGATTTTCGCTTGCACACGCGTTTGTACAATGAATCATTTCGTGCAAGTCTGGGCTCAGCACAACGCGCGTGTAAGTGTCAGTCGAGCTGCAGGACAGGGCGAGCGAGCCGAACACTTGCAGGCTCTTTCATCGTTATCGACTTTATTTTCTTTGTTCTCCTTCCCTCCCTTCTTCTCCACGAGCCTTTCTTTCCATCACTCAAGCCGCTCTACTTTCGTCGTCAGCATCGTCGTCCCCTCCAAAACCGAAAGTGAAGCCTCCTCCCAGGGTCTTTGCCTCATCGTCCTTGCCGACGACATCATCCCACTTCCGTTTCCTGCCGCTCTTCTCGTCGGCCAGCTTCAAAGCCTTTTCCAACGCGTCGCCATCCTCCTGTCTCAGCCTATCGACGAACAAGTCGAAAGGCCGCTTAACATGGCTGTCGAATCCCGACACCTGGTCAGCCTTGTCCCTCAAGAATAAGAGTACCTCAGATAGCAGGCCCAGGCTCGGCGACTTGGGCACAAAGTTCTGCGTCAGCGCGACCCCCTTTTCCAGGTTGAGTACAAGATGCCACCATCCGCTGGGCACGTGGACCATTTCTCCCGCGCCGCATATCCCCTCCATACAATCGGGGTGCCGCCTTGCCTCTTCATGGAAAGTCAACAGCCACTCCGCGATGCTGAGCGGACTAGTGACCTCACTGCTATCCTTGGACACGTAAACTCCAGGAACCTGGGCAGCCGGGGGAAACATGATCCAATATTTGGCGCCTTGAATGACGGCGTTCCAGGCACTCGTGCCATTGGGATCTTTGTGAAAGGTCGAACCGCTACGTTCGGGTCCAACTATGAGCCACCGATGCGCCGGCCGCTCTTCCCCGAGAACCTCAAACAGGTCAGGTCCAAAGCAGTCAGGCTTCCAATATGCTGCGCCATGCTCATGACCAACCGTAGTACCCATCTTTTCTACGAATTTGCGGTCGAACAAGTATAGAGGGCTCTCATCTCTATTGTTTTCCATGTACTCGACGTACCTCTCCAGCGTCCAGTCGACTGCTTCTGCTCGAAACACCACGTTGGCATGCGATTTCAGCAGCCCATCGACTGTCCATCTATGCCAAGCAGGCCATTGCTGAACACAGCCTGTGAGGACAAAGGGCGTTTCGGTCCACCGATCAGCATATTGCTCGTAGGTCAGGTCCCCCATCCGCTGAATTCTATTGCCCTTTGGAATGTCTTGTGTAAATTTGGACAAGTCCACCCTGCTGCAAGCAAATGGTCGATGCAGGACATCCGAAAACACATTTCCGCAGTCTGGGATGGCCGCTTTGCTGTGAGGCAGTGCCAAAACTGTTGATCGCCACGAACCAAGCCACTTTAAAGATTGTATGGACGAACTTGATAGCCTGGTAGACACATGACAGCACACATCAGCCACCTATGGTCCCAGGCAATTCAGGATTAGGATCAGGCAAAATTGCCTTCGAAGGCACCAATCGGCGGAGGACGAGATGGGATGGAGGGAGAACCTACTTGAGGTACAGCGGCTTCCATAGTTCCTCCGAATGGCAGAACGCAAACAAGAATTTGCATGTCGACCCCAGCTTCATCAGTGAAACGGCATCCATGTTCTCCACGACAAACATCAGCAGTTCATCGGGAAGGAAGCGCCATATTCCACAATTGACCTTAGCATTCGGCTCATCCGAAAGATAGAGGTTGCCTAAGGGCTTCACACCTAGCACGTGGGATGGAAGTGTGCTGTCTGACTCCTTTTCAGGTTTGACACACCTCGCGTCCATCTGAACCCGGTGACACCGGCGCATTGAGCCTGCACCTCCATTGTGCAGGAAGGTGAGATCTGACGCAGCAGATGGCATGCTTCAAGTAGGTGTGGGCGTCAAGCGATGGGCCGTGCGGCACACAGTCAGGGTCGAGATTCGGTATCTAAAGAGGTGATGGTCATCACCACCCTGGAACGCAGACTTATTCATCTGCTCAAACGAAGACTGTGAATGTGTCTGTGGCGTCAATGCCAAACTTAACGCAGGCTCGACTTGATCCACCAATCTCCCTTGCGATGTCTTTTTCTTGAATTGATGGAACCAATCGTATGGGAGGTGCACGGCTGCGCGAGTCTTCGTGGCGATGCAGAGAAGGTTTTCATGAGTATTGTGTTGTAGCACGCCACAAAGCTTTGTCACTGGCGATGGGGGCAACAGCATGCGCAAATATTCCACTGGCTTGTTGTTGCCGGGGCAGAAGTGGCTGGGTGATCGGACAACAATGGCGAATAGAAAAGTAAAGGAAAGGAAAGGAAAAAAAAAAAAAAAAAATTTTACAAAAAAAAAAAAAAAAAAAAAAAAAAACTTTGACCACGGCCTAGGACGAATCGCCCAACTTGGGGGGCGAGGCACGGCGGATGAAAACGGGCTAGAAAATGAGTTTTCTGCCTCTGCTTATACTTTGACCGTGGTGCATGCATGTGCTCGTTCACCAGGGCGGCCTTCGATTACCCTAAGCGTGGGCCCCACAGCTCTCCGCCGCTACTGATTGGATCATTTCTTGAAAAAAACTACAGACTACATATAACCAGCAGCCAGTGCCCCTCAGCGGACAATTTTTTTTTCCTCAACCCTTTCTCCTCAGGAACATCGCGACCAGAGACAAACCAAATTCCTAGATCTTGTTACGGCTCTCG
>JARJUA010000461.1:0-23933 GCA_030787035.1 Aschersonia sp. MBC 877 | reverse complement strand
GCTGAAAGCGGGGGAGGGGCAGAGCTCGGGAAGCTGGAAATGGGCCCCCGTCTTGATTATCCTCCTTCATGAACTCGACTGCAAAGCACAGACTGCTTGGGCCCTCATCAGCTTGGCTCACTTGGCTCCTTCATCCTTCTTCGTCCATGAGCAATTTTCGCTCACTGTTTTCCGAACTCGCCATGGCACCAGTTCCGTAACAACGACTTCAACTACTCCCTTGGTCGAAGCGCGACATGCGCGCGCAATGAATGGGGGGCAGAGATACAAATATCAAACATCTTGACGCGTCGTGATTGATACAACCGGGTATCCAATCAATATCAAACTCCTCTGAAAGCTTGACAAAGCAATGTGACACCAAGCAACGATGCTGGCATGACATGACTTGACCGCAATGCACGCAAGACCCCAAAGACCAGTCTGCAAGACGGCCCAATGCAAAACTCCGCTGTACCATGCTTCAGTGCCCATCACGAAACTCGCCATAACCCAGTAACCTCCACAACAACATTACCAATAGTGCTGATGGTCCAGATTGCGATCAAGCCCCAGCCGATCTTGCGGCTGAGGATCCATCTGTTCAAAGGCACTAGTATGAGAAGCAGTATCAACATGATGAGTAGTGTCACCGCCGAAATCAGCAGCGTCGGCCCGACCTCGACGCTGTACGGGCCATATGCCACAGGTTTGTCTGGATGCTTTGCGTGCTTCTTGTTGGCGTGCTGCACCATCATCAGAACGCCCCCAAGGCCGATGCCCAGCAGGATGTTGAGCATCGGGCCTCCGAAACAAGCAGACCTGCGACCATCGGAAAGTGTCAGCAAAAAGTCTAATCGAGCCAAACGTGTGGGCAAACGTACAATGCCATGACCGGGTAACCGAGTCGGGCCACGGTAATGTCGGCGACCAAATCACCCACGCTGTTTCCAGCAGCAAATATGGTCAAGCCCAGAAGAGCCTCCGAGATGCTCAGGACGACACCAAATGTTTTGAGCACTCCCACTACCTCGCCCGCTACCGTGGAAATCCACGCGATGCTAATGACGAAGCCCATAAAGCAGAGCAAGAAGTGATACTTGGGCCGTTTGCGATCTGACGTAAAGGCAAACAGACACGCCAGCATTATGAGAGACGCCAGCAACGTGTACATGATCATCATCACCAGCCTTTTCCCAGCATCGGGAAGCTCTTCTTCCAAGTTGGCCCATAAAATGAACATGGCGAACTGCGGCCCGGTGAGAATTTGTAGACTTACCAGCCACCGACTCCACGTCGATGGCTCGTCGTTTTCGTTTTCGGTAGAGACCATGTCTGATAGCGGTTTCGCGATTGTTGGACCACGCGATGCGCCTCCCTCTGCCGCGCCACCACTGCTATGCTCGTTGTCGATATGCACAACCACCTGCGGAGAAGGGGAGCGGGTCGAAGCGAAGCTGGCACCGCGCGAGTATCTTCTATAGCGCTCCCATTCGCCCTCACCTTCTATATGCTGCGGCTCTATAGAGACTGGGGGTGCGAGATGCCCAATATCCCGCCGATCGTGGTCATAAAACGTGTTCAAGTCACCAGTCGAGCCTCCGGTCGTCTCCGACTCAACCACCGGCAGCGTGATAACGAGCAAGAAGATGCTCGGCACGGACATGGCACTCAAGAACTTGTCCCAGATTGACTTTTCACTCCAGCCTTGGAGTGTCGGGAAAAAGGTTGCCAACACGACGTGGGGCGGTGGAAGGAACGAATACGGCCACCACCGCAGCGGCCTCCGAGGCCCTGCTAGGGGAGTCGACATGTCAGGAAAGCTGTTTTCACGACGTGAAGGTGCCAAAGGAGTCGCCATAAACTCGCTTCTTTCGGAGTTTGGGTCTGGAGTCAGGACCGTCGGCGACTCGGTAAAGCTCGGGAACGGTGAATTGTTTGAGGACGCATCACTGATGCTGCTTCGCTCGCTAGGTATGACAACTCTCAGTGAGGTTGAAGGAGAGTCGTGCCGCTGCTCCGTGTCATTGGCTTTGCTGTTGTAAATGGTGCCAGAAGGACCGACAGGCGGTGGAGCCAAGTTACCTCCCACCACAAAAGGCGATGGCAGAGGACGATGACGAGCGACTGCATTTTCACTGGGCACAGCAAGATTGTCATGTGATGATGCAGAACTCGACGCGGAGGGAGACGGCCCATCTGACAAATCGAGTGCTCGTGCCGACGCGAACATGGCGCTGTGAGAAGATGCCCGGCCTCGCAACGGGCCATCCGTACTGGAAGCCGTCTCCCAACGCCTGCCGTCACGGAGCTCACTGACTGTGCCTCGGCGTTGACGTGGCAAGACGTGGTGGTCCGAATAACTTCTTCCAGAAATATGCGACAGTTGCAGATTGCTCTCGCGTTGCAGCTGAGCAAGCGCAGATCGAAACTCCAGAGCACCCACCAAGCTCGGGCGTATGGGATTCAGGGTGTGCGGTTTCCCCCTCCCGGCCCGCAAGACTCGCATGCTCCTGGCGACTTCGGCAGCGATCATGCGCTCATGATCCACGTCGGAACCCTCATCGACTGATGCCACATCACTATCCCCGCCGTGCTGGCCATCTGGTTCCGTTGGCGGTCCGCGCTCCAGTATGGAGATGTCGGGGATCGAGCTAGAGCGAGAATTGTGCCCAATAACGGCATCGTGGGAGCCTTGCGGCTCGTCGCGATAAGCCTCTCCGGCCAACTCATCTCCGGAACTTCCTGGTATGCTGTAGTAATGACTTCGTGCTTCGCCCTCCCGCTTCAGACGCCGCCTCTTGCGCGTTGCATACCAGTGCCATCCAACGACAGTAGCGACATAGATAGCATAATAGACAACCATGGCCCAGCACTCCCAGAACCTCAATTGACCGTCGGCCAAGAAAGACATAGCAAATGCCACAGACACGATGAAGAAGCAAATGTCCCTCGCGTAGGTTTTCTTGTCTACACGAAATTCCCGCACAAGGGCCATGGAGCCTGCCACGACACCGGTGATGAAGCAGGCAGCACCGATCAGCTCACCGACTGCCATGCCTGGGCTGTTGGAGCTCATGGCAGCAAATGTGCTAAAGACATCAGGCGATCCATTGCCGAAGGCTAGAAAGGTAACTCCGGCCAGACTCTCGCTGAGCCCCAGGATAGTTGCGATGGTGCTCAAATTGACGCTGAAGAAGTCACTAGCAGCAATGCCAATGGTGGTGAACAAGAGGCCGAGCCAGACGACAAGCAGGGCGAAGACAAAAGGCCTGACGTGGGCTGACGAGCAGTAATACCACTCGAGATATGGCAGCAGACCTGCATCCTCGTCCTCGCAATACTGCCTAGCAAAAGAACACTGGTCCTCGGCCCTGTGAATGTCGGCGCAACTTGGATGTCCGGTTCGCCGCGGATTTAGGGAGGCCGAGACTTGTCCACCGACCACCCAATGCTGAGCAATGACTGAAAATGCCACCAGCAAGCACATGAGAAGAACAGTTGCGACGAAGGGACGAGAGCGCAACTGTCCCCGGCTGAATCGGAGCTCAGCCATCTTTGCCAAGACGTCACAAAGGCTGGATCATGCTTGAGGGTCGGAAGGCCAAAGTCATTGAGCCTCGAGGGCGACCTGGCACGGTCGTCTATGCCGGAGGCGTTGCTCAAGCCCAAGACGGAGATGCGTACGAATGTGTATGAAGCATGCACGTACAGTCATAGATCGGAACACTTTCCAGGTTGACTTGCGCCGAGGCAAAGTCGGGTAATGCCCTGTTTTGTTCAGCTGGCGTCATTGGCTCGGGCAGAGCCAGGGGGGGTGGCATGGCGCCCTATGAGGTCGCAGCAGGGAGGGGCTTGGGCGGCCGCGCCTCCCTCTGTGCGAGCGAGCGGGGCGGGATGTCCTTGTTCTGATGGAGCAGGGCAGGCGCATGCCACTCGCAACCTTCCAAACGTCCTTCCACACGTCTCGCTTAACTCGGTGCTGCAGGAACACCCAGTGAAGCGGACAAGAAGGAACCACCCAAGCGTGTCTTTGGTGTTACTGCGCTGCCTGATTTCCGAGAGAGAGGGCTGACAGGGAATGACTACATTCGAGCAATGCGGTCCATACATGCAATCATAAAGTACTATTCCTACATGAGCACCTGCTTGACCACGTCGAGTACTTCAGTACTTTTCTTTTGTAACATGCGTTGATGCAAGGTGACTCCGAATTGACGCCCGCAGAATGGGGTGGCTCGTGTCGCGTTCAAACAGGATTTTTTGTCCATCTCTGGCGCCACCGCATGACATGATTGGCAGCGCACGTAGGTTTGCCTGCAACATTTCCACGCCAGCACATGCATGCGAATGCATCTGATCTCGTTGCTTCGCACTTTTGCCGATCGACTATTTGGCTCGCTGCTCTTTGCCTTGACTGGTCATTTTCAATCGTCTGATAAAGCAACCAAAAGAGACAGGACGAAAGCACTTCATGTCAATCAATCATCGCGATCCTGCGCCGAGCGCCATAGATAGGCCTGTCGCAAAAATCACGTGGAAGGCATGGGCGCGATGTGGGGCAGGAACCAAGCCTCAGCGAATGAGTGACGGCCGTCGACAAGATAGACTAGACCGGCTGACTGACCCATGTCCATTGTGTACAAGCCGATTAGGCATCTTGTTTACTTTGGCCGCTGCCTCGCGCAAACCGGGACGCGACGCCGGGAAGCACCCACGCCTGCATCTCACCACACAACAACCTCCAAGATATGCCTCGGGTTGCCCAGGTCCCGCGCGCTGGGGGCGTCAGGACGACGTCTGCCTCTCATTCTGCGTCGCCCTTCAAGTCTCCCGTCAAGTAAAGCCCTCCCCCCCCCCCGTGGCGCTTCAGTCACTTCTCAACCCTCTACTCCTTGGCCATCTTGGCACCGTGACATGCGCGTGCGCTCGTGATCAGCCATGACGATCGCTTTTTCTGCTGTTGCTGATCGCGTGATTTCCTCCAGAATTCCCCTGAACGACGATGCGCACGAAAAGGGCCAACGAATGCATTCACGGAAGGCTCTTCACGACAAGCAGATCAATGAGATCAAGGCGGCGGCGACGCCGCGCAAGGCCAGTCTGAGGCTAGACGACATCGAGAATGCGTCACCAGGCTCTGCTATGGGAACCCCGCGGGGAGGGCGCGTCGGTGAATTGGCTGAGGAGGTCACGGTGGGAGGCAAGTCGGTGACGCCCGTCAAGCGAGTGCCAATCCTCGCCAACTTCGAGGAATGGATGAAAATGGCTACCGACAACAAGATCAACGCGGCGAATTCATGGAATTTTGCGCTCATTGATTACTTTCACGAGATGTCACTCCTCAAGGAGGGCGATGGCGTTAATTTCCAAAAAGCCAGCTGCACCTTGGATGGTTGCGTCAAGATTTACACCAACCGGGTGGACAGCGTTGCGACTGAGACGGGCAAGCTCTTGAGCGGTCTCGCCGACAGTAGTAGTAACAAGAAAAAGGATCGCGAGGATGCCGAGGGCGACGAGAGTGAAGACGAGCTGGACGAGAACGGGAATCCTAAAAAGGCATCCAAAAAGAAGGTAAAGGAGCGTCGACTTCCCATTGAGCAATTACTTTCTGACCGACGTATGAATAAAAAAGACGCAGAGATCATCTGAGGCAACGCTTGCGCCCTCTTTCAGCTCGTTGCAACTCAAAAAGTTCGAGCTTGAATTCGCCGTCGATCCTCTATTCAAAAAAGCATCGGCCGATTTCGATGAAGGCGGCGCCAAAGGGCTTCTGCTCAATCATCTGATGATAGACTCGCAGGGTCGAATTGTTTTCGACAGCAGCGACGACTCGGGGGACGTTGCTCCCGTCGAAAAAAGGGATGAAGCCGATGGAGAGAACGAAGACGCAAGCGACGATGAAGACGAAGACGAGGCCGATTCCAAAGCAAAACCAGAAGAGCGTAAAGCAGATGAAGTCATCATCAAGGAAGAAGCAGAAGAGCCGACGGTAGAGATCGATCTGTTTTCACTCGGACAAAAGTTTTTGCCGGAGCTCAGCCGGCTCGATGAGCTTGACGTCTGCCCGTCCCTCAAAACCTTCGACCTGGGGGATCCCTCAGGGTCTATGGACATTCCTTTCCTCAGAGCTCCGGAGGACTGGAGGGAGCAGGACAAAAAGCACGCTGCAGGCGATCATTCGGGCATGCTCATCGATGAGGATGCGCCCATTGGCTTCGATGACGACGACCTGGGCCTCGGAAGCTTCGACATCGGGGGTGATGTTGCTTTCGGTGAGGGCGGCGAGGCTTGGGCTCGGGATGCTGCCTTGGGTCCGCAGATGAGGGTTTACGACGCAGAAATGGGCAATGATGGGGTCGAGGGCGACGAGTTCGACGACAATGGAGAATATATTGTTTCCATGATTAAGCCTCACAGTGCCGACAAGATGCATCAGGACATTCTGGGCTTCTTTGACCAAGCCTTGCAGAAGAACTGGAGCAGCGCAGAACATTGGAGGATCCGAAAGATCAAAGACGCTGACAAGGCATCCAGCGAAAGCAAGAAGAGGAGAGAAAAGGAGCCGTTCGAGATCGACTTTGCGGCGCGTCTTGAGGCAACCATGGCGGACATTATCCACACTCAGGCCTCCAGCAACTCGGCCATCAGCTTGGCGAAGAAGGACTGGAAGTCCAAATCGCGGAATCTCTTGCCTGATGATAAACACTTCAGCTCCAAATCACTCCTTAGCCTCT
The DNA here is from genome assembly GCA_030787035.1 of Aschersonia sp. MBC 877. Lineage (NCBI taxonomy): Eukaryota > Fungi > Ascomycota > Sordariomycetes > Hypocreales > Clavicipitaceae > Aschersonia > Aschersonia sp. MBC 877. The sequence continues at coordinate 17,217 of JARJUA010000461.1, read as the reverse complement.
TCCTGAAACCCAAGGCTCGTCTGTCCCGGCGCCGCGTCAAGACAGGATTCGGGTTCCGCGCTGCTGGCGGGCCCGGCATTAGCTTCGGCCACGACCAGCTGGACGATCAGCAAATCGAGATGGACGAGGCCTTTTGGGCCAAACAAAAGGCACCCGAGGACACGGTGCTACCCGAAGGCGACTACGACGCCAACTTCTTCCACGACGACGGTCTGCCATTCCCCGGCGGCGATGACGCCGACGATGACGACCTGGAATTCGCCGATGCACGCGAGCACATGTCGCCTGACGGTGACGTGGGCATAACTGAAGGCGGCGGCATGACGGCCATGCTGGGAGGCGGAACATTCACGAATGCCGCCTTTGGCCACACTCTTGTGACATCAACGCGGCGGATCAGGCCCGAATACGTCAACTACGCTCGTAAGGCCACCAAGGTCGACGTGCGAAGGTTGAAGGAGGAGATATGGAAGGGGATGTCTCTGGACCAACTGGAGGTAAGAAGTTCCGCCCCCCACCCCCCAAGCGAATCATCTCGCTTTCCCTAAAACCATAATGAATATAAACATCGACTGACAAGACACCTCACCCTTCAGACGCCGTCATCATTAAAGGAAAGCATAGCGCCAGACGAGCAGCCGGAGTCGCAGCCACAGCCACCGCCAGACGACACACAACTCAACTTCACCGAAGTCATGAATGGCTTGCAGTCCGTGTACCCCAAGACAGCCATGAAGGATATTTCCACATCCTACTGCTTCATCTGTCTGCTGCACTTGGCCAACGAAAAAGGCCTCGTCATCGACAAGTCACCGAATCTGGAGGAGCTCACCATCCGCAGAGATTGGACAGCAGAGGTGACAGAGGGGGACTAGACCTTTTTATGACATATTTGTTGTTTGCGAGGATGCTATGGGTTTACGGCGCAATCGCATGAGCGAATCGTGACATTTTTAGTATGAATATGAAGATAATTTATTCACGAAGGAACAAGCTTTATCTTCCATGGTTCAAGAGTAGAGTCTCTCGGATCTTGTGGCGTGCCCTTCAGGAAAGGGGAAAAAAAAACCCTACGGCATCAAATCCTGCAGCATCAACAAATACACCAGCCGTTATGCAACGCCCCGACTGCAGACAGGAAGCATCTAGCCACTAGATATCCCCGTTTCCACTGTTCCTCATCAGTCGCATGCCTGCTCACTGAACCGGCAAAACCAAGCTAGATGGCTCATCAGGCTCGTCGCGATTCCCCGATATCGACGGCGAGTCTGCCCGCAATATGCCGCAAACTCCTGCATCGCCAGCCACCCTTTCCCGTCCATCCCGTCCATCCCGTCGAATAGCGCGTCCCCAATGTTCAGGGTCCTGGACCCACTATGAATCACCATCTCGTGACGGACGAAAGCTGGGCCGCAAAAGCGCCGCTTTTGGCCCCAGTCCATGCGGCTTCCAGATCCGTGGAATTACCGCACTTCCGTAAACCCGGGCACCGCAGCTTCCTTCGGCTTCACCTCTTTCAACAATCACTACTGAGTACTTTAGGCTTAGCAAGTCGCCTACCAGTTGACCTACAGGATCAATCTTAAAGACGATACCGTTGAATTCGACCACGCTAAGCCGGCTCATGATAATTACACTCCGGCGTTCCTGCGGCGAATGCCTCCGACCCGTCCCATCGATAGCTTTTGGCAGAGCCCGTCAACCTTTCCAGCGTTTCAAGATTGATCATCCAGGCCTGCTTATCACATACATACTCCAGCGCATCCCATGCAATAAGTTTCTTCGAGAACATCAAATATATATCCAGTGAAGGAATCAAAAAGTCCTGACGCCTACCGCACAGTCAAATGGTACATCAACCAACAGTGCCATGACTATCCCCGCAAAGAGAATTGATGTCGAAAATGAGAAGGAAAAGGAATCGTCATCCACGTTACTAACGTTCCATCGAGAATTTTGAGCAGTTTCCAAGCAACTTTTACCGTGTCAAAGCGGGACCGTCTTGCCACCGGTAGTGCCATAGAGCCATCAGCCCCGGGGACCATTGTAAAATGGTCCTTGTCTTGCGGTACGATGGCTGAATCGAGCTCACCGTGAGAGGCATAAAGTGAGAGTAGGTGCCGAAACGCAGGCTGAGGTACCAGCTGCCTGACAATTTCGGCGTGCAATTGGACGGCCGTTAGCGACGGCCGCCTCGCCCAACAATCTCGCCTGCCCTTAGCAGTGCGTCCATGCCATCGAGGTTGGCACGAGCGTTGGGGCTTGTCTTTGGGCGAGGTGACGTTTCGTCCGTCGTCATAACCACATCGCCTTCGCCCAGATGTTCAACCTTCATGTGGTGGAAGGGCGAGGAGTCCGATTGAAAGCCTGATGAGATTGAATCAGTTTTCCATCGCTCCGGATCACCGAAGAGAGAACGAAACATACCATATCCACTCAGACCACGAGCAAATTCGTGTGGAGATTGTTGTCTGCTTGCAGCGCCGACGAGTATTGGGTTGAACTGTCTTTCAAAACCCGACGCTTTACTCGCTGTTCGATCTGAGAGAAGTGCATGAATCGGCAGAGGGCCATCTCCATGCGAACGCCCAAAGCTTCCCGCTGAACTGTTCGACACGTTTGTCATGTTCGAGGAAGACTCGTGTCGCAGAGTCGGATGCCCTACGCGAGCACCTGGCAGTACCGGCGGGCAGTCCAGTGTTGGCCGTCCGGAACCACCTGAAGGCTGGCTGGTCACACTCTGCCTCGAGTCTAGAACATCGGATAGAGACGGCAGTTGTTGATGCAGAGAATCTGCCAGAGCCCTTCCTCGTGCTGGAGGTTGTTGACGCGAATGGCGATGTCGAGACTCGGTCGGGCTTCCTGTTTCGAATTGTACAGTTCGCGGAGACAGTCCAGAGTCATCGAACGAATTTTGGGTCGAAATCGGGGTCGGTGCGGTTGATGAGTATTGAGATCCAGCCACTGATGCTGTGGAATTCAAACGTTCGCGACGAGTAGGCGGGGGTTCGCTCCCACGAGGGTGCTCGCTGCTGCTGCCACTGGAACTACTCGACTTGGCGGTATGTGGTGTTGCACTGCTACTCGTGCTTCCGTGGCGCAATCGCGCGGGCTCGACTCTGCTCCTTTTCGAAGATTCCTGGCCTGTAAGGATCTGATCAGCTTTTGAACGACAGAGTGGCGACAGTTTTCCAATGGAATCCAGAAGATGAGCTTTACCTTTGTACGACTTGGCTTGTCTCTCCTTGAATTCTTGGAGATACTGCGCGTACTCGCGGAACTCGGGTGTCTTTTTGTACATCGCCAGGGCCTGGTGATATTTTTCCTTGGCGGCATTGGCCTGCCTTTCGAAGACTTCCTTCTCTGAAGGGTCAATGCTCTGCCAATTCTCCCCCACAAGCTTGGCAATTTCTGTGAACGTGAGGTTTTGCGTTTTCAAAACGTCTCGCATTTCTGTAGCAAGATAAGTATTAGACGACCCATACTTTGCGATTGGGAAGAATACAGGCTCGCGTCCGAGACTTACTGTTTGAAAATAGCACATATGCAGACGGCGGTCGCTCTGGGGCGTTCTCGTCCGGCTGATCAATCCGCGTCAGTTCACGTAAAGCTCATGCAAGCGCGGTCTCACACTGACCTTAGGATGACGGCGATATTTCCTCTTCGTCACACCATTATGCTCAGGGGTGCTATCGGAGCGAGAATTCTCCCTCTTCAAGATCTCTTTTTGGGGTTCATCAGAATCAGGCTTGGCGCCCGATCCCAACGATACACTCGACGCGACGCCTCTGTCATTGGCAATGCGGCGTTGTAATTTCTACCAAGGTCAGTCACGAAGCTCAGACTCATTGCGCGATCGACTGGTGATGTGCTGGAGGTTGCTTACTCTTCGATGACCCAGCTTCACGCCCAGTGCATCTCTATAACAAGTTTTAGCAGAGCGAAACCATTTGATTTTTCAGCGCGTCATCTTACAAGTCTGATTCTTGAATGTCAAGAATGATGTCCCACGCATCGAACCCTTGGTCGACGAAGACATCGAGATATTGGGCCAGCCCCAAGTCCTCAAAAATGCCTTCCAGTTCTCGCGTCATCCAGCCTGATTTCCGTCTGGTCGATTTGGGCAAATTTGGATGATACGGTGATCGGTGGAGCGCAGTCATCAACATCTAGACTGGTGGGCTGAGCGAAGACGGCAGACTGACCGACCGTGCTTCGAATTCCGAACCGGTGCGACACTCTGGCCGTCGCGAACCCGAGGGACGGAGACCTGAGGGTCGGAGAAGAAAGAGATGCGTTGAGATGACGAGGGAGCGATAAATGACTTCCACGAGGAAGTCCTGAATCGGAAAATGCGAACTCAAAAGGAGCTTGCCATTGATGAGTCAAGATCAGGGACAAGTCGCCGTGTTGTCGCAACAAGTCCAACGAGTCTGGATCGACAATCCGAGCTTTGACGACAAGGACGGACGGGATCGCGGCTACGATTGCACTTTGGTTACGGACGAGATCGACAGGATGACACCGGCGCAATTGGGACGCAGGCCGATATAACGGTTAATGGTGGAGGGCAGTGCAACGCGAACTTGGAAAGTAAGAGTCGACGGGATATAGGGCAGGCGAATCGACCGAACGTTGACGGACTGGTGCGTGGGGAGAATGAGAAGGGGAAAGCGATGATGCAAACAATGACGATGTGCGGGTACTGCACGAGTTGGACGTAATGATCGGGGGAAGGAAAGATGGCCACCGAGGGTGTGTGGTTCCTCCTGCCAAAGAAAGATACCTTGGGCTTGACGTTTCAAGAAAAGGCGACGCTTTGCTTCGGTCCGTTCTGCTTTGCTATGCTCTGCTCTGCTCTGCTCTGCTTTGCTTTGCTTTGCTTTGCTTTGCTTTGCTTTCCAAAGTCGGTGGGTGCAGGCGGACCACCCCGAGTCGATGGGCCAAGGCTGGCTGCCTGGTGTTGTGGATGAGGATGACGACAGCGACCAGGTCAGGTCCCGGCGGCGTGGTGCGCTGTTTCGACGTTGTGCCGTCTGTAACAGCTACTTTGTCTAATTGACCTGCAGCGGCAAGCAGACAGGCAGATAGATGGAGCTCGTGGCAGTGCTGTCAGGTTGGCCGAGAATGACACGATGTTTGGTGGTCAAAAGGCGACAGAGACAAGGTTGGGTTGGTGATGGGAAGAGCAGATGTCTGGGAAATCGATCGATGGGGGGGGGAAGGAACGGCGATGCATGACATGGGAAAAAAATCCCAGGACGATCAAGAAAGCAGGCAATGGAGTGAGTGGTGGTCGCTTCTAACAAAGCCCGGCGCCGCGCTGCTTCGCTTTGAAGAAAAAAGGTGCGGTGATAGCCCAAGGCAAATATGACCTAGCCAGCCCCAGCCCACTCCAGCAGAACTCCGGGGTGGAGAGCATAGCAACGGAAAGGAAAGCTCATGTTTGGTCTTGGTCGCCATCCATCATGGATGGATGATGGATGGGGAGAAGGATGAATGATTTGCAAAAGAGGGCTGGGAGCACCCCCCTCCCCCGGGGCAGGGGTGCGGCTATCCGAGATACATGGGCTATACTCCCGCGTTCCGAACAGTCAAGGTGTCGGTGGTGCCTGGCGAGCAAGCAGCCTCGTGCACCGCACGTTTTCTTTTCCATGGTACGGAGCACTGTTTGAGAATCGTCTTCTTTACCCATCAACAGTACGTCTTGTCACCGTCGTACACCGGGTAGCGCTTCCGAGTGAGGACAGGGATGGAGGACAGCTAGACCAGACAGAAAGGAAGAGAAGAAGCTCTAGGCACTAGGATATGCATGTCACCGCGGTCAACGTAACCGTCACTATCGATGGCTGCGGCAGCAAGGAAGTTGGATCAGAGAATGCCTATGCCCGCCCCCAGGCGCAATAGCAATGTCGTGTCTTTTTTTGGGAAGAGAAGAGGACAGGAAAATGCCGAACTGGCACACCGTCAACATCAAACTACAACGGCACGGTATTAGCTGCGTTGCTTCGCGGCGACCCCATAGTTCTCGACGGGGCCTTTCTCGAAGACAACAACATGCAACTCTGCAAGTCCTCCTTCTTCTTCCTCGTGTGAATTCCAAGTCTCTGGTGCCTCGAGGTTGCACGAATATTTCTCGCAGTGAACGTCATTTGCTTTGCCCTCTTGGTGGTGGATGCGCCCTCGGCGTCGCGTGGGGGACGAGTCAAATGCGGCCCCCAATCTTTTCCGGTTTGTCCTCAAGAGACGTCGCCAGATGGTACCCCTCTCGTACCGCCTTTCAGCCTTTGGCCAGGCGCCTGAGACTTTGCCGCCCGGACAATGGCAGTGCCTCTTTCGCGGGTCCCGGTTGACGGTTCTCTAGCTCCTTTGCTGGCTCGATGACAGACCGGTGAGGCGATGGTGTAAATCGCTTTAGCGTGCCTGGCTTTTCGCCAATGACGCATGGGAGGAAGGGGGGGGGGGCCTTGAAATCCTTGTCCAAGTATCCGGTACTACCTTCTCCGTACGCAGGATACCAAATGCCCAACGTCGATCGATCCATCCGACCACAGCCACTGACGAGCGAACGAGAGGCAAGACGACACAGCTGAAGCCACCGGCGCGTCCGGGGAAAGAGTCAGACGAACAGAGTTTTGATCACGCATATGACCTCCCAAGTCCATTTTCGCAATCAAGGCCAATTAAAGGCAAACCAGGTGATTGATGAAGTGCTGTCCCAAGGGAAAAGTAAATCGTGCAGGCCAGCGGACGGCATGACACATGGATATCGGCTTGCCAGAATTGATGATGTTTCTCCCTCTCCGATCTGCGTTACAATTCGGCTTTGTGGGCATGCCAATGTCACGCATGGCGAACAGCTCAAGGTTGAACCCTGGCTCGCTAAAGCATTTCGAAGTGTCCAAGTGCCCACGATCATAGTATAGCGGATTTGCACCGCCTGTACCTCCGTGCAGGCTCCCAAGTCAAAACGAAATCGCGGCTTGTGGCTCGAACCAGTCTCAGCCAGGTGCGAAATGCATTGACCCAGCATCGCAACACGGTTAAATTGAATAGGGCATTTCGCCTGACGCACATTGTGCACCTTGGCATTGCCGCAGGGCAATCTTTCAGGCCTAGCTTCCAGACGATCCATGTGAGAGGATGAGCGATTACCGGTACAGCTGCCCGATTTTGTTCACTGAGCCATCGTGATCTGTATGACAGAGCGATCTACACACTAAAAAGGCATGGGTGTGCTCATGTCGAAATGTGGATAGCCAGCTAATACATGCAAGACCGCCGCGAGTAGAACCTCCGCAGCACATGGGCGGCGTCACAGGGAAGCTAACTGACGAGAGGACTAGGCTCGCGATGCTATGGCAGCGGTCGGCCGCTAGGGACCGCGTAAGTGAAGTGAGGCAGCAAACGGTGTTAGAGGTAGGGCTGCCCTGTCGTTCAGTCCTCCATTGCCCATTCCAAGCGATAATGAAGGCAAGTCCGCGTCATCTCACGCTGCACTTTCCCATTTTAAACATGACCGTTCGGCGATTGCACCGCAGATGCGATGACATGAATCGGTTGGTTCGCTTATGATACTGACGTTCAGGTCCGCGCTGGTTGCTTGAGGAAAGGGATCTCGATCTCCCAGCCTGCCGCTGCTCGGATTGGCTCGGTAACGGGACTAGGATAATCCGACAGGTTCTGCTTGACAGCATGCGAGGTTTTTTATGGAGGAAAAAAACGAACTAGTTCAGCTTCCGCGACAAGTCTGCAGACCTCCACCCCCGGGGGGTGGCGTCGACTCGATCAAGGCAGATTACCTACTTTTCCGGCATCGACGTTTGCCAGTTGATCGTAAAAAGGGCATCGCCAAATGCCCAGCCGCATGGCCAAATACCACAAAATCCCCTTTCCTTCTGCCATTCTCCCGTCACGTAGCGCAACCACTACGTAATTCAGCAGATGTTTGTGCTACTTTGCGTGTCGGGCATCGGCAAGGGGCGCCAAACACCGCCCACGCCAGAAAGAACAGCATTGCAGGTTCTGGTGATTACGCCTATTCCCTACTTTACGCAACGGCCGTTCTTAATTCGTCGCGGGGCCGGCGCCGCCGCCGCAGCCCGTTCAAGCGAGCACTCTGTACCACACGCGATCACGCAGCGCAAACGTGATGCCAGAACTACATCCATGTATTCATTGCCTCGAGGGTTCCATATGTGAGAGGTCTTAATTTGGGACGGGGTGCTTTGTCGTCATGCAACGGTCTGACGACATTGAAAGTCTAATCCGACTGCGGCTGCCGGTTTGAAGTACGGGCCACGAGCAGGAACCTGTCGAGCCGGCGTTTGACCATTTTGGTTGTAGCATTGTCGTCTCAAATTGACGTAACTGCCTACAGGTTGAACACCAAAATTATCAACTTGTGCTGCGTCGTCCCGACCCTTGCATCAGCGATGCGGTTTGTCGTGTGCGAGAACTCGACAAGGCTTTTTAGAATGCCTTTGACACATCGCCCTTCTGGTCCACTTGCACATTTTGGACACATGTCCGAAACCGCGATGTCGCGGCACAGGACTCAAGTTCCCAGGATTGCGTTGGTCAGCGCGGCCACCCAACACTGGGACATCCAGGGCTTCCTATGCCGAAACCTGTCATAGTCCGAGGGCAGGCCGACGAGAGCAGCTTCCTGAATAAGACGCCGTCAATCAAGACGGGGCAGTGCCCAGCAGATAATTTGCTTACGGGGACAATGTATATTTGCCTATATGCCGTGATACAGGTTTGTACATCAAAGTACCATTCATAACATGAAGCCGGCGCATGCCTCTCTTGTCATCTGCAAAAAGGCAGGAACTGGTGCTGTATCGGAACCAGGCATCAGTACTAAGTAGATTGGGAAGACTCGTCCTCCACTATTCCCATGTACGATCCCTGGTCACATTTCAAGCTCTGTACGCGTGGAGTCATGCCTTGCAAGTTGAACACGGCATTCATCAAGTCTACTCCGTAATTCGGTCCCAACAGCATCAGGGTAAGGTCAGTGGGTGGGGGAACCGTGTTTCCACTGATCAGGCCACATCCAGCATCATGGGATGGGAATCTTCCAAGTGCGCTCCGTATTTGCTGGCCGGGCTGATGTGAAACGTATTGGGTGAAATCTCGATCCGGCTTCGTCTAGGCCAGATGCTCGCGCAAAACGGAGATGGCGGCTCACGCAGGTACACGTACGAAAAAATAATATATTGATTTAAAAAAGAATTAAAAAGTTTGAAAAAAAAAAAAAAAGAAAAGAAAAAAGGCACCCAAAGGAACCGTCAAGATCGCATCACGCATCGCTCGATGACGCGCCATTTCATCGTGTTTTGCGTGACGGAGTGCGTGGGATGCACGGGGAGGCAATTATCCATGCGCTTTGAAGCAAGAAGCAGCGCAGCCAATCCTGTTGGTTTTGGTGATGTCTTTCCGTTTCGCAACAGCGGACGACAGAAAGAGACAAAGTTGGATCGATATTTGCCAAGATTGCTCCAACGACTCAGTCGTATCCTCTTTTTTTTCCGTCTTGAACCTCACAAAAGGCCAGAAAAATGGGCAGATTTCGCATGGCGGCCAGGTGACTAATGAATTGCCCCCCCTCTCCATCCCCCAAAATGGCAGCCCGTCTGTGCTCCTGCCTCTCGAGGTCCCCATTGACCGGGGGGGGAGAGGGAGGAAAGACGGGGATCTCGATTCAACTTTCCCTCCTGGCTCTCTACGTCCTCCCCCCCTCTTTCCCCCCCAGGTAAAGGGCCAATTTCCATTTCCCAGTCGAGAAAAATGCCCGAATTTGCAAAAGCTCGCTGCAAAAGCCCGCTGCCCCCATGACCGCCTTTTGCTGTCTTGGCGGCCTCTCCGTGGTAATACGAAGAAGCATCGGCCACTACTTTTACTGTACACCAAACCCACTTAGTCATGTTTTCCTGCAGCTGCAGGACCCGATGGCGAGGCATTCCACCCCCTTCCGTACGCTTTTTGCGACGTGTACCGTGCAGCCTCAGCAATGGCAGACGGTAAATTCCCCCGCAACCCTCAGACGAACTGTCCGTGCAAATGGGGAAAATGGTCGAGCGCTCGTGGGTTTTCTCCCATGTCGACCGTTTTCCCCGTCTACGCCGTCCGCGTCGTGGTGGGAAACCCGTGCCATCATCACCCTGTCTTCGTACGTCACCTTGTTGGTCGCCGACTATTGCGACGCTGCGCCTCGGTGAGCTTATCGTTGAGGGCGCTATGGGATCAGCGAAGCCGAAATCTCGATAACATGTCGCAGTCGTTGAACAGTCAGTCACATACCTGCTCAATGGAATGCTATCTAGACAACGCCGCCGCGGGCCGGACACCTCGCGTTTACTTTTTTTCTTTTTCCCTTTCTTTAGCACATGTGGGAAGAAGAACCGGACGCGAAGTGCTTGCATGAGTGAGTGCACAGTACGGAGTAAGGGCCGAGAAACGCGTCACGTCGGATATTGAATCGCCGTTTGGTCCATCTCCGCTCACCTTGCGCGAAATGAGTTCCCTTTTTTGGGGTGGGAGTTTCTTTCCCCCATCCTGCCCATCCTGGGATCCAATCTGAACAATGGAGTACCAAGGACTAGTTTCCCTAATAATCAGCTCATCTTTCTCGCTGCTGCTACGGCCATGCTGCGGATACCGAAACGTTAGTTTCAACTTGATCATAATCGGAGCATGTTTCTTTTTTCACGCGTTTTCAGTCAACGGATGGCCGAACAGACCAGTTCATCTGTCATGCGAGCAGCGATAATCCCTCGATTCCAAAATGCCATGCACTTTGCGGCGCAGCATGTGTTCACAGTAGATGAGATTTGCAATCAGAGACACTCAATTTTGCATTCTGGAATCCCGATTTCGGCCGCGCTTTTCGGAGCCGGGCTACGGATCAAGCAAAACCGCTTTGCCTGAGACATCTGGGATAGCAACTCCGTAGATGCAAAACGAACCGGGCATGGAAGCCATGCCATGCACAATTTCACACCGGACCTTGACAAAGCCCATGAGACCGGTAACACAAAAAGTAGCAGAACAAGTAGGCAATGGTCACAATCACGCCAGTTGTGCGAAAAAAGCCCATGTTCAAATTGGCTTTCTGTGCCCTGACTCCCTTCCCCTCCCACCCCAATGTTCAAACACGCTCAGCCTGTCGATCAAGCGCGCCGGACCATGCGCAAATACCACATGCCACTAATCCGCGCGTAGCACCCTCCATGCAGGGTAAGTCCACCACCAGATCCGCGGCATCGTAGCTCCCACCACTTCTTCCGCTCTGCACCCAACCACGCCAGCATGCCCGACAAGGAGCAAACCGACGCAGACGTCGCGCAGGTACTGCCGGACGCCCCCCTCTGACTCTCGCACCGGCGCTAACAGTGGCAGACGTACCGATTACTGGCAGAGTGAGCAGGCTTTCGTCCGCGTCAGAACCATGTTAACACCCACAGGGGAGAAGTCACGGCATCCAAGATGGAGATGAGCCTGGATAAATTGGAGAGTAGGCTGCAGGCGCTAGAGGCTGAGCTCACAGCCGCGTCAGTGAGAAAAGAGCCTGCGCCGACGCAGAAGGAGGGCGATGGCAAGAAGACGCCGTAGGAGGTCGTGAGACGGGGATAATGGCAATGGATGTCGTTTATCCCGTACGCATGCGTGCGTTTTTTTTCTTGACATTTCAACCACGACTGGCCATAGCGCGGACGACATGCAGAGAGACGCAGCCGGTACGCCGCTCTTTATATTCATGTTCGCTGAGATGAATCATGGTCTTTCCACGGTCTCGTAGTGGTGGGTGAAGGAGGAATGTGAACTTCATAGCCCGGATCACTAGTGATGCCCCTCTACGACCTGACAAATTGCCTCCCACTCCGGCTTACAAGACAATATCACAATGGTTGCGACGGTTTCGCTATGCCATCTCGTCCTACCCGGAAAATGCCGACGGAGCAGGACGAGGTTCAAGCCTCTCTCCTCCGTACTCGATGCCCTCCTGCGTGATGATGCCCAGACTAGAGAAAAAAAGAAGGGAAAAAAAGGGATATCGTCAACCGTGTGACAACGCGATGAAAGAGGGAAGAAAAAAGGACCATAAATGAGAGAAGCAAGCGGAACGAGGAAAATAACTTTGAGTAAAGGACGACAAGTATCAAAAGTGGTCCTAGCTGGATGGAAAGAAGAAGAGCAACTCGCATTAAAACCAGTCCCCACCACAAAAAACCACCATTACCTTCCAGTAGGATACAAAAGAAAAAAATTGAGTTGAGCGACGAAGAGAGAATCAAGATCTCAACGGCGGGCTGCTTTGGACCTGTCTCTCCCTCCATCCCACCCTCAGACGTTGGCACTGGCGAGCCCAGTTTCATTCGACAGACTGCGACGTCATCATCATCATCATCATGTCATGTTCAGCTAGAGATGCTCCGCATATCTGAGAGATCACGTCGTTGCCGGGACCAGGGATCGTCTTGCTCTGTTGCAAGCAACGAAGGACTCTCCCCCTCCTGACTTTGCAATGGCTCAAGACTGGTCATGGCTCGATTCTCCAGCGCCGGCCGAAGAAGGTTCTGGCTCGCTGCCTTATAGCTTCTCGATTTGACTTCGGCCTGAATCGTGAGTTCGCGCTCCCGGTTCTTCTCCAGCAACGGACCGCCAAGCGTGGCACACTTGAGGATCGTCTGAATGAGGTGATTCTGTTGCAGGGGTTTGGACAGGTACTCGTCCATCTGGGCCTGAATGCACTTTTCGCGGTCCCCCATCATGGCGTGGGCTGTCAGGGCGATGATGGGTGTTCTGTGCGTGCCCATGCCGCGCTCGTAATCTCGTATTTTGCCCGTAGCTTCGAAGCCGCCCTAGTGTTTGGTCAGCACAAGGAAGAGAGAATGGGAAAATTCCCTTGAGCTCCGACACAAGCTCTGCCAAAAGTCGATACATACCATGATGGGCATCTGCACATCCATGAGAATGACGTCAAATTTCTTCTCCTTGACGGCTTCAACAGCCTCCCAACCGTTGCCGACGACGGTGACGACATGACGATACTTTTCTAATATTTTGACCGCTAGTCTCTGATTTACCGTGTTGTCTTCGGCCAATAGGATTTCCAGCGACTTTGTATTGTCGGCCAGTGAGGTGGTGGCCCTGTTCTCCAGAGCTGGAATCATTCCGTTACCCAGATCCACTAGTGTGCAAGGCGTGGTCATGTACGATGTGATGCCCAAGTCTAGACATGATTTGAGACTGACGTGAACGACGGGCGCCAAGAGCACGATGGGGAGGTACTTGAAATCGTCCACGGCTCGCAGCTTGCGCGCCGTGTCGATAGAGTCAACGACAATGGCGTCGTACGGAAGACCGCCGCTACCAGCCTTGAGTCTGAGAAGCGCACTGCTCTTTTCTGACTCGACAACAACTGGCTGCAATCCAATCATCTTCAGCATTTCCTTGATGTCAGTGCCGGAGCTTGACTGAGCCTTGTCAACAAACAGGACCTGGTGGCCACGGTAAGGCTTAAGCTGCTTAAGTATGCCGTCCGTTCCGTCGGCCGCGAGTTTGACTCGGCAGGTGAAGTGAAACTGACTGCCCTTATTGGCCTCACTGAGCACCCACAGGTCGCCACCCATGAGGTTGACAAGTCGTTTTGAGATGGACAGACCCAAGCCGGTGCCGCCGAACTTGCGCGTCATGGATCCATCGGCTTGCTGAAACGTGTCGAAGATGAGATCGAGCTTGTCCTTAGCTATGCCGATGCCTGTGTCGGCGACAACGAATTCGAGCGCATATTCACCGGCGCCAACCTCTTCTTGCTTGGCCCGCTCCAAGATGGTCAAGCTCACTTCACCGTGCTCGGTGAACTTGATGGCGTTACCCACGAGATTCAGAATGATCTGCCTAAGACGGAACGAATCACCGATAACGTGATCAGGTACGGAGCTGTCCACCTTGTAGGTCAGATCCAAGAATTTCTCGTTTGCCTTGACGGCCAGAGTCTTGAGCGCGTTGAAGACAGTTCCTCGTAACGTATACGGGATCTCCTCAACGACCATTCTCCTAGCCTCGATCTTGGAAAGATCCAAGATGTCGTCGATGATCGTCAGCAAACTGTTTGCAAGATTGTTGACAATGTTGAGCATCTCTCGCTGATATTGAGTCAAATCCGTATCAAGGGTCAGCTGAGTCATGCCGATGATGCCGTTCATTGGCGTTCGAATCTCATGTGACATGTTGGCTAGGAACTCAGATTTCGTCTTGTTCGCCAGCTCGGCGGCCTCCCTGGCTTGAGTGTTCCTCTGGATACTGTCCCGCAGATTGGAAATCATCTGGTTGATTTTTCGTTTGAGCTCGTCCATCTCACCAGATGCTTCGACATCGACGAGTTTGGTGAAGTCACCGTCCGTGGCTAAATTCGTGATGTCCGAGAAGGCGCGCACCTGTGTCGTCAAATTGCTGGCCATGGTGTTGACATCAGTTGTGATTTCTTTCCACCGCCCGTTCAGACCGGCGACGTCTGCCTGGGCACCCATCTTGCCGTCGACACCCACATCCTTGGCAACTCGCTGTACCTCGTAGCAGAAGCTGGACAAACGCGACACCATGTTGTTGATAGTCTCCTTCAGGACTTGGATCTCGCCGCTTGCCTGCACGTCGATAGTCTGACTCATGTCGCCGTTGGCGATGGCCTGGGTAACGGCCGAGATGCTCCTCACTTGTACGGTCAGATTGGACGCCATGGTGTTGACATTCTCAGTGAGATCTTTCCATTTCCCTTCGACGTTGGCGACCTGAGCTTGGCCCCCCAATGTTCCGTCCGTACCGACTTCTCGTGCGACCTTGCTGACTTCCACAGCAAAGGTGCCGAGGCGATCAACCATTTGATTGATGGTGTTCTTGAGTTCCAGGATTTCTCCTTTGACCTCAACGCCAATTTTCTTGGTCAAATCACCCTTGGCGACGGCGGTCGTGACCTTGGCAATCTCTCTGACCTGAGTCGTTAAATTCATGGCCATGCCATTGACATTCTCCGTCAGGTCTCTCCATGTTCCCTCGACATCATGGACGGTGGCCTGCCCCCCTAATCGACCCTCAGTTCCGACTTCTCTGGCAATTTTGGTGACCTCCCTAGCAAATTGCGACAGCTGGTCAACCATGGAATTGATCGTGGACTTCAACTCGAAGATCTCGCCCCTGCAATCTGCCTGGACCTTTTGTGTGAGATCTCCCTTGGCGACAGCTGTCGTGACCTTGATAATGTCCCGTACTTGCGTCGTCAGATTGTTGGCCATGGCATTGACATTGACAGTCAAGTCATTCCACATGCCCTGAACGCCCCCAACGTCGGCCTGTCCGCCCAACATGCCTTCAGTTCCCACATCTCTGGCAACTCGGGTAACTTCGGACGCGAAGGTTCGGAGCTGGTCCACCATTGTGTTGATGGTTTGCTGCAACTCCAGGATTTCACCCCTGGCCGGCCGTTCGATTTTCTTGGTCAAGTCGCCGTGGGCGACAGCCGTGGTCACAGAAGCAATCTCGCGCACTGCAAAGTGTCAGTCGTCCGCCAAGATCGGGGGTCGCCAGGATGTGCCCCGTCAAAAGCTGATCTTGTCCGGGATCTGATCTCACTCACCCTGATCCGTCAGATTTTGCGCCATCACATTGACTGGCAGAGAAGTCAGTTGATTGCGACCAAACAAAGGCTCGAACACCAAGGCATTGGCGGGCGGAGAGAGAAAATTAGGGCCACGTTACCATTGTCAGTCAGCTCTTTCCAGGTGCCATCCACCCCGCCGATGCGAGCCTGGCCACCAAGTAAACCTTCCGTGCCGACCTCGCGGGCGACGCGTGATACTTCGCTAGCGAATATCTGCAACTGATCCATCATGGCATTGATGGTTCGTTTGAAGGTTGTGATTTCGGGGTCCATTTCGACCGTGTTCATGCGGACCTTCATGGTCAAGTCACCGCGGGCGACGGCGGTGACAATTTCGCCGATTTCTCGAAGCGCTTTTTGGAAGGCCTCGTTGGCCTTTTGATGCTTCCACAGTTCCCGTTCGAGGGTAGCAACGCGTTCTTGCTCCAGCATGGCGAGGGCTCGTTCCTGCAGCTCTTTCTGCTCAAGGAGCTGGGCATTGACGCCGGCAAGCTCTTGTCGTTGGCTGTCAAGCAGCTTGGACTGATCATCGACATGTTCTCGCAACCCTTCCAGGGCTTGCTCGGTCAGTGGGGGGGCGAAACAGGTCAGTTGGAGCGTTGGAAGTACCTTGATGAGTGTTGGTCAGTTTTGATTTTGATACAGCCGCGCGATTGCTTGTAGGTGATGCATCAGCGCCGAAAAGAGAGTCGTTGATCTCGCTCGGTGTTTCTGGCAAGATAGATCCGGCCGACGCGTTGGCTCTACTCTCCAGCTGACTGACGCGGATGCTAAGTTTCTTGAGTTCAATCTCCAAGGCTCGTTTGACAGCGGAATCGGGTCCTGGGAGAGTAAGACGAGAGCCAATCTTGGCGGTAATGGCCGAGGAGGAGTCGGGCTGGGCGGCAATCGAGGACAGGACCTCGGTCACCGCCGCCAACATGGAGTCGTCGACAACGACCATGTCGGCGAACGTGGTTCGACTGCGACGCTCACACAGCCTGGCAGTCGACACAGAGCCAGTTGGACTCGCCGAGGAGCGGAACGAAACCGAAAACACAGAATGAGAAAGAGTCGGCCACGGTGGCGTCCCCAGGTCAGGACACGCGACGCCAAACGGCGACTCGACTGGGTCACGGATCAAGCAAGAGGAGGAAGGGAGACGGCTGATCAGAGATTGGCAGCTTCTCGTCGGGCTGACTGAAGACGGAAGTCCCTAAGTCGGTGAGGCGCCTAACTGAAGGACGGCATCGTCCAGTATAGTCGGCGATGGAAAGATTGTTTGTTACACTCAGAGCGAGGAGATGGAAGTGCGAATCTTTTGCCTGCCAGACGCTGTGGGGCGCCAGGGTGCAAGTAACAAGAGCGAGCTTGGCTGGAGGAAGATGAAGGCAGAATGCAACGCCCGACCAGTAATTAATTGTGTCTATGCTGGACCCTGCGTTCGCCGTATGGATGAATGGATGGGATGGACTGTCCAGGAGAAGGGCACTAGTACGGAACACGGCTTGGTGGTACTAAACCGCTTCTCGGTAGTTGTCGAGAGCAGCGGAAGGGACAAGGGATGGCAAAGA
>JARJUA010000459.1:0-14848 GCA_030787035.1 Aschersonia sp. MBC 877 | reverse complement strand
TTTGACCCCCCCCCCCCCCCCCTCCTCGACGGTACCATGGTCCCGCGCAAGGAAAAGCATCATCACCAACCCAGAGCCATTTTTTGATTTTCGTGCGCAATACCGCCCTCGCTACCGCTGTTGCTCTGCAGCTCCGGGAACGGCCACGGTGCGGCAATTCGTTCGGGCAGCATTCTTGGGTGCGTCGGCTGTGAGTGTTGCCCGCCTGCGCGGCGAAAGTGAGCCCATGGAGAAGGATCGGCACGATTCCTTGCCCAAAGATCGGTCAGCAGCTGACGGGCTGTAAGTCTTTTGACCGTGTCTTCAGGCTTGTCGCGTAACAGTGGTCAGGGGTCAAGCTGCTCTCATCACCATGACTCAGGCCAAGCATGAAATATGTGCCTTTGCTAAGGCAAAGATGCTTAATGGTGATAACACAAGGGACTGGAACATCCATGTACCGGCTCCTCTCGTCTTGCCTAATTTCATGGTTGCTCGAAACACGGATTGCGACATCAACAAGACTTTGCAGGGCCATAGACGGACAATGTAGGTTGGCGCATGTGAATAGAGACTGTTCAGAGTCCAACTCGAGTAACACGAGCCTTTCGATGCACGATATTTTGTTTTGCTGTTCCTGTTCGACATCTTGCCCTTTGAATACATCGACCATTGTGCCCATGCATAGTGCTGTGTTCTGCCCCAACGCCGGATCCTTTTTTTTCTGCTTCTCACTTTTGCTCCCACACATATTGTTCCCCCTCCCTTTCCAGTCTTCAACTCGCCTCTATCTTTTCCCATTCGAAACAAACTTTCGTCGTCAAGTCGTCACATGCAAAACGGTAATATATGCTGTCCCCGTGGCAAGACCTGTGGGTAGTGGTCCCCCTTGGCGTGTCGCAACTACACTTCCTCCCCTATCATCGTAACGTGGAATCCTCTTCAATCATGCATGCATTCTCGAGCATGTTAGTCCACTTGCCACTGCTTCCCGCGTGGCTGTGCTTCAGGTGTTGGCGGAAATGATCAGCCCTATAAAACTTCTTGGAGGAGTTGCACTCGCGGAACTTGTGCATCTCTTGCAGGTGTCTAATTCTGTCGTCCCAATCTTGATCTGTGGCGTGCTTGAGCATAACCCCCCCCCGCAGTGAGCCGCTCCCAGTGGCTTTTCCGGATCGCGGGAACTCCATTCCGCAATAACCACACGTGTCTGCCTCTCCTGGGCGACTAGTAGAATCATGGAAAGCTCGATCATACCCTGACAAAGCAGAGCACGACCAAGAATGGCGTCGCACATGGAGCGAGTTCTGGTGTCGTTCGGCTTCGTTCTTGTTCTTGAAGCGATTGCCGCAAAAGTGGCACGTGTACTGCTTCTCGGCCTCGTGTGCTCTG
Organism: Aschersonia sp. MBC 877; assembly: GCA_030787035.1. Classification (NCBI taxonomy): domain Eukaryota; kingdom Fungi; phylum Ascomycota; class Sordariomycetes; order Hypocreales; family Clavicipitaceae; genus Aschersonia; species Aschersonia sp. MBC 877. The sequence continues at coordinate 13,477 of JARJUA010000459.1, read as the reverse complement.
AATGCCATCTGATTAGAATCCAGGCTCGAAAGCGAAGTCGCAAGTTGGATAGGTATGCCATCTGAGCAACGTCATCCTAGTCACTCACCGCAATTCATCTTCGGTATCGAACTTCTTTGGTTTCTTGGGACAGCACTGGCATATCCAGCCACGTTGCATCTTCGAGCTTGCAGTTTTTTGAAGGTCTGGAATCTTCCTTGGACTGACGCCAGACATGGTGCGTCCATGCACGCTCGATCTGCCCGAAATCGAGTTTCGAGGACTGTGACTCAAAGACGCCGGGTTTGTATAGGGCGAACTGCAGGACGTGGGCGACATTGCCCCAGGAGATGTAGCGCCAGGGACACCGTGATCCAGGGAAGTTGCCGTTGTTGCACTCGAGGGGGCGATTGACAGAGTCGAGATGTATGAATTGGACCGGGATATCGCGACAGAAGACATTGATGAGACAGACATTTGTGGCACGACTGTCAATCGTGGAGTTGGCGAACCACGTGGCTCTGCTTCGCGGCCCCTGCTATCCTTGGAAACGAATTGAAATGCAAGATCTCCCATCGCCGGGCTGGCAGCCCTTCGCTTGTGGCCAATAGCTGCAGAGGACTCGTCAAGAAGCCTTTTTGGCGAGACAGCCTCATCCATCTCCATCTCTTCAACCCCAGTAAAGCCGTAGCTGCCATATACAGAAGATGTGCCATCACTGTTGTTCCGCCGTGAGCGGAATACGGGAGAGTAATCGTACTCTGAGCCATCTTTTGTGACTGCTTTGTGATCTCCAGGAAAGTGCCGAAGCCCTAACCGCGGAGAAGTCGCGGAAAAGATGGGAGAATCTGAGAATAAAGCCGGTGAACCGAGCGCAGGGCGACTATGTATAGGAAGCTGCACGGACGGGGCGAAAGCCGTGGGACGGACATCGAGAGACCGCCGCGCATGGTCAGTCGAGACTGACAAGCCCCGCGACCGAGGAGATCTCTCAAGGCTGCGGATGGAGTCAAGCCTCTTCTTCATATTGTCGCACAGTACATCGGCAGCTGTTGGAAAGTTGTTCTGATGGAGGCAATTACTTTGTCTTGAGTCTTGTCTTGAGTCTTGTCTTAAATCTTGTCTTGATTCTCGGGACCTAACGTGGGAAAGGGTCAGCAAATAGAGGCCCTTGCAACCTGGACGCCGTCTACTCATAACCGAGGGCGCCCCTTCTCTTCCTCCAGCTGAAGGAACTGTCATGCAAATACACACACACACACACCTTTCAGACGCATGGCAGCTTGCGTAGCCTTCATCAGTGTGGCTGTAAGCAGACGTGTTTCTCCTCCTCATATCTGACTTATCATCCGTTGAAAAGCGTAAGCTGCCGTAATCGGTGGTAAATGAAGAGTATGAAGGCTCAACGTCTCGCGGAACTTTGGGAAAGTCTTCGGGCGGCGGAAGAAACGGGAGATATCTGGGAGGTGCCAGGGCTGGGGGCACATCGCTCTTGGAATCTACCCCAGGTATCGAAATAGCGGGACTCGACGAGAACGGCACGTCGTTGCGACTTCGGTAGCGGTCGAGACCATTAGATGTTATGCTTGGAAGCCTAGTAGGAGGCTCTCTACACTGCGGCAACGCCATGGCGACAGTATGTTGGCACTATTGTGGCTTCTTCCCTGCCGACCCTCGGGCCCTACCTGTTGCACAACTCTTTGGATGCGATGACAGAGACGGCCGTCGCTGACAGTCGGCCAAGATCAGAAGTTGAGCGAATAAGCTTCGAGGAAACGAACTACGGCGTAGGCACAATCATCGGTGAGTAAAATCTGCCCACCAGGGGACGCCGTATGAACACGGAATTCGCAGAAATCGAGCCAGGATGCGTGATTCGGGTCAGTTTGAGGCGTTTATGATTGGCAATAGCGCCGGGACATCTGCTTGATTCGATTGATGGACCGGTGCCAATGGTGAGTTTGCAGGCCAGCTGGAATCGAGTCGATATTGCACCAAATAGCATTAAAGGTAGAGAATGCGCAACGAAAGGAACAGGACGTGAAAGGGGAAGTTTTTAATAAAAAAAAAGGAAAAGGAAAACAAATGACGGAGGGAGAAACAGATGAAAGCAACGAGGCTCGCGACCAACAACCCTGTAACTGATTCCGAGGGACACGAGAAGAACGAGCGCCTAGTAGGGAAGGAACAGAGCGGATATAAGTGAGAATGGGTTAATATAAGTCTTCGAGAAATTGGCTGCTGCGGTTTTGTCAATGGTCTCGCTGCTCCAGTCCTCATTTGTGGAGTCCCTTTGCCTTTGGACCACACCAAGTGACGACAACCATAAAAAGCGAAGGTACATAGGAGAGGAGGGGTGTGGACGTTTACTCAAAGGCTGGAGGGGGGTGCACTCCCCATGTACTCGAGTACAAGTAACTCGGTACCCATCCAAATCGCACCCCCTCCTCCCCACCCTCTTCGTCTCCTGGGAAGCTTCGCACCGAACAAGGTCGAAAAGCAGGGACAGCAGTGATGCTGTCCACAAGGGCCGAGGACAGTCGACCACACCCGTTACAGATCAATCTCACCCGAAGAAAGAGCGGCAACTATCCAGATGGTGTCGTCGGGGAACTCGACAAATCCATGCAACCGTTGCTGGCACAACACGCCTCTCCGGGAGGAGACTTATGTGTCGCTTCGTTCGGAGCACAAAAGCGTGGTAGATGGGGCCAGGGGGGGCCACACGGAGTTGCCCAAGCTGGCGCTCTCCCCATCGCTTCTGCTCTTGACAGCAGGCTTCAGGCTACAGGCTGCTGCTTGGAGTTAAAAGGAGAGGGGAGAGAGAGGGGCGGCGGCGGCGGCGGCGGCGGCGGAGATGTGCACAGGGCTACAGTTGTCCGAAGTCTGATGCCGACAATTCTTGCTGACAACTCTCGCTGCAGTACTCCGTAAAACGTAATCGAATCGATGGACAGCGAAAGCGAGACCGCGTGGTGCTACAAGGGGGCGAGCGAACTCTCTGCGTCTACTCTTATTAGGCCGGCCAACGCAATCAAATGTTTGGGAGTCTGCGCAACGAATTAGAGGTGACCACCACTAAGCGCCCCCGCGCGTGTCCCGTTGCAGGGCTGAACTTGTTGGATAAGGTCGAGCCGCGAAAGCGCCATAGGCGGGAATAAATTTGACAATGGGCATTCGCCATTTCACCTGTGCTGGCGATCATTTGCGAATAGTGGGATAGATACGAACCGCAGATCTGCCGAGTCATCAACTGCAAGTGACGAATGGGCTTCGCTTGACACATGCCAGTGGGCAGAAATGATTATTGTCTGATGCGTCAGCTTCGGGAAAGGTTTTTTGTCTCACCTGACATTTTCGCCCAAAGCCCGCGCTGCCCGTTTTTTGACCGGAAACGATGCCCGCATGAGCGGCCGACGGAGAGCGCGGGAGCTGATGACCTCCCAGCAGTGGAAGCAGCTTGTGAGAGAGCACCTGTTCGACGCGAGTCAGTAGCACCGAATTCCACCATGCATAGGGCGGTTACGTCTCGATCTTGGTTGGTCGGTATCGGGCAGGAGGAAAGCAAAGGGGGGGGTGGTCGAGCGCTGCAATTCCGCATCTCAGCTGGAAAGGTTCCCGTTCCCATGTACGGGCTTTATGCCTACTAGCATCGTCCACAGTCCCCCATTCGTGGCGGGAACGAGAAGAATGCGGGCCCGGGGTTGAGGCCAAACGCGGAAGTGCGTGACGGGCTTCGAACATGGGCGCGCCTCTTTCCGATTCCAAGAATCTGATGCCATTGCAATGAAGCCCATCGTCTCAGCCCGCATCTGCTGTCACCTCTTGTTGCCATCATGCTCCCCAATGTATTGACTGAGCCCGACGAGCCAGAGTTGATGTGCCACCCCTCTCCCCCGCCCCTCACAAACGGCACACAAGAAGAAGATGTCATCAGGTCAAGGCCATCTCCTCTGTCTTCATCTCCCACACCATCAAGGCCGCTCGGCAGTCGACAAGTCTGTACGGAGTAAAAGTGCCGAGAAAGGCCCTCTGCAATGCGACCGAGACACAGCTGCAGAGCGACACTTGGTCAACTCAACAAGTGCCACTCTCTGGGACGCCTGGTCTGCGGCGACTGCGTGAACAAGATTAGCTGCACCATTCCCCATCATGCTATTTTGCTGGTCTGCCATCCCTGGTCCCTGTTTTCCAATCCCAACCCTAAGTAGCTTTGATGCTTTGCAACGTGTACTTTCCACCTGGCCACATCATTGAACAAGATCAATAGAAAGTTTTGCCACAGGACAGACACCACCAAACTGCCCGGGAGACAGAATCATCTGGCCGACGGGCGACGAACATCAGTCATCGAAATTGTGTGTCGCTATTACCTGCGCACATGATCCGGCAAACAACAAGGCCGAGCCGACGCCGGGCGCTCCTCCGTCTAAGATTGTGGATCAGGCCGTCCATCACAATCGCGAGTCTTTGTGGCGTCGCTGTTCGGTGCTGCCATACGCTTGTGCCTTGTGAGAAATCCATATTAGCCGAGGGGCAGCAAACACTACGGAGTAATGGATGGAGAGATGCGGGCAGCCTTTGACGCCTGTCTCGGCCAAAAAGTAGAGAGAGTCGTTCACGATGTGACACACAAGAAAGGAGCGCGTTTCTGCCCCTCATGACAAATTCGTCAGCTCTCCAGCGCCTGCTAGCCGCACTCGAGGCGGGGTTCTTGTCCATCCGTCCCTCCCTCCGTCCCTCCCTCCCTCCATCCATCCATCCATCCATCCATTCCGCCATGGCTCTCATCGGAGCCGAAGTTTCGAGCTAATGGATAGAACATGGCACTAAGACAGGACAATCTGACGGCAGTCAAGCAGAAGTTAAGCGCCTCAAACGTGCTCCCTTACTGTATTCGTCCTCCTGCGGCGATCAGAGCCCCGACATCAGCTCCCAGATGCCGATTGGGAGACCATCGCCTGACGCCCCATAGTGTCATGATGGCGAGCAAATCCAGGCTCGAGAGGGAGAAGCCCATTCTATCCGCTTTGACGCGATCCATGGGACCCCTGGGAAGCCGAGGATCAACCATCCTCCTCTGATCAGACTTCTGCCACCATACCGGGTTGGTTGACCGGCAGGTTGGCCAAGCAAAACAGCAGATTAGTAACCGCTCGAGCCAACAGTTCCTTCAGCCCTACAGCGCGTGACCTCCCGGCCCTGTCCCCCTCTTCCAGGGTCTGTCATATTAGCCGCCACCACCTCATTGCCCGATAGGGTTGAGGTCAGCGCTGCTCTGGATGTACATTGGTAGGGACTGGCGTTGACATGTGCGGCGCAAACATGCAGACAATCTTGCGCCCAAAAAAAAAAAACCCTTGCTCCCAGAGCTGGCGCTTTGTTCCATCACCACGCCCCGTGACGAGCTTCACGTCATCATCACTCAGCGGCTGCAACGTCACTCCAAAGAATCAGTGAATAGGCAAATTAGAAACAATGTCTGGCGTGACGCTTTCACCCGTTTCAGCCAATCAGCGTCGGGAAAGAAGCCTAGGACGGACAAGTCTCGCACGTCACATTGGCAAGTGATCTAGAAGGCGAGATTGATTGGTACAGGAGCGCCTTGTTCGAATTTTCTGGAACAGCGTCTCGAGACAACAAATCAGGTATCATCCACCTGCTTGTTCAAAAGCTGACTGTCAACGGGAGAAGGTGGCGGGGCCGAGGCTTGCTGAAAAGAAGGTGTTCCTTCCGCGCCTGTTGCGGTGTGGGAGCGGGGCGCGGGACGCCCCCTTTTGCCCTTTCTTTTCCTCCCCCCGTTTCTTCACCCGCTCCCAAGTCAAGACCCGAAACAAAAACCTCTTCTCACCTTGCCTTCTTCGTTTAGCATGGAAATCCATGCACAGCTGGCATTCGTTCATCTGTCGAGCAAGGACGCAGTCACCCACGCGGGCACATGATTGACTGCAACGTTCAATTGCACTCCTGTTCACACTGAACGGCACTTCTGGATTCGGCCACGGCGCCACCTTTGACTTTTGACGTCAGAAACCCAATTTCTTCGTGGCCTGCCCGGCTTTGGCCCGCAAAGTATTGGCGTCGCGCTTCAGTCAACTTACTCATATTGCCAATAGCATAAGAGATGGTCGCCATTTGCAAAGCCACCAGGCGGAGACGTGCACATCAGGCCATCACATTGCGGAATGCCGCAGCTGCCGAATGATGACGCAAGTCTAGGAACCCGCAGCTGTTTCTTGACAATTCCTTGTACTTCTACTCCGTAGACTTCCAGCGATTGCATCAAGACAAAATGTCAGCTTGGTCCCATGACAGGACGAAAAGACATAACCAGCTGAGCGTTGATCTAAGACGACCCGCGCCGATTCGGGGCTTTCTTGCCATGTGGTCCAGAAGGCACGATCTTTTGCTGTTGAAGTGTCACAGACGTGGGGTCATTGCGAAAGCTTCGTTGCCAAGTGATTGATCTCTTTTTTCCTTCGCCCCGACCCAAGGGAGGCGCATCTCGCAAAACCCGAAGCAGGCAATATCTGGCCAAGAGCCACGTGGCGTCCAGATCGATTTAGGGGTTTCCTATAAGCCAATGCCAGGCAGGAGAATGAATCAACCAGGTCTATGTTCAGTATGGAGTGGGGAGTAGGCCAACAACAAAAGTCTCTTGCACAATATGTGTTCATCAACAGCACGATACTCCGACCGTCGCACACTGATGCCGACATTGAAGCCAATAAACTTTTTGAGACATCTTGAGACTCAAATGCTGTTGATTGGAAAGAATGTTGCTTCTTGCTTCGCCTTATTACTTCCCAAAAGGGGGGAGGGGGGCCAACCGCAACGTTGGCTCCATGCGATGCTATGAGGCCAAAACATGCATGAGGCTAACGATAAAAAGGCTCAGAGCCCGATGACACGACGTTGCCGGGAAACCCAGATTTGTCTGCAAGCAATTTTGCGCTTTCGTTGAGGGGCGGGCCAAATTATCGACGTGCTGTCGGTCATGATATCATGAAAGAGAGCGGCATGTCACCTGCAAAATATTTCATGAACATGATCCAGGGAAAAGTTCTCGTATCACCCAGTGATGGGCGGCACGAGCTCCCATCTCGCACGATCGCAGACGTTGTCATCACTGGTTGCGTTCAGCATCGATTGATGTCTAGCAACCGGGCAGCTCATGACGTTCAGATTGAGAATCTCGGTATGCAAGACTGTACTTGTCTGTCATGGTCCGGCCGAACACCAGCGCCCGAGATGGTCTCGAGATCTGAGTAACGCGCATCACCATCGTCAGGGCACCGACGTTACGTAATATCAGGATGGTCAGGCTTGCCACGGGTGATTGGACAATGCGTGATCAAGGTCCGCACAAAGATATCGAGTGAATTCCAGCTCCTCCAATCTTACTACACATGACCGACGACGCGAGCTTTGGGTCTTGCTCCGGAGACCGTGGTTCGACTTTCCACATAACGGGTAAGGGGAATCCACAATCTGACACAATTTCACTCGTCCCACATCCACACCTGGTAAGACTCAGCAAACGATAATGTGACATATTGGCTCCAAGTCGAGTAAGTGCGAGACGAAGTCGATAGACATGTCATCTGAAGAACAAGCGGACCGAGGTCAACAGCCCCGGTTTGCGCCGTTTCCGATGAAAGCGAATGCACTCATGCGTGTATGTTTTTTTTTTTTTCGGCGATGATGAGCTTTCGGTCTTGCGATGGCCGTTGTACTGCAGCTAACAACAAATCAACCGGTCGTCGCCTTGGATTCGGCCGCTCGCTTGACCGTTGTTTCATCAGCGCGAACTTTCCGCGGCCGATCCAGGCACTTGGACTTTTTTTTCCCCCACCCCATGACTTTTCCTTGCTTCTTTGTCCGGCACCACCGTACTGGCTAGCTAGGCGATCCCGAAGTGGGCAGAGTGTCCTTGGCGATGAGTAATCCGCCGCGCAATCTGTGTTGGCTGTTGCTGGGAGAAGGTTTTGGGCCCATTAACGTTACACCTCCATGATCTACAATCCCGAACGCCCGAGATGCTGGCGCGGCCGTTAGCTGTTACCTTGGGCCCGACGCCCCAGACTGTTGGGAATCAGTGTTACAAACCACTTCAGCATCCAATCTCCCGAGGACAAAAATACTTGAGAGGCCTGAGTGAGCACCTGCGGAGGCGAGGCCGAGGCTCTTCAGCCTTATGACTCTGGCCTGACAGCATCGGTCATGCCACACATGACTGCAAGACTTGGCTACTGTGGTGAGCCAACGGCGGACTAATGACGGGGGATTTCCGTGAAAGTGATTAGGACACTTCACCACGTTTCGCTTCTTGACCAACCGAGGAAAGCAGCGCGGGATGACATGAGAAAGTTAAGACACCGTACTTCGGTCCTCGCAAAGCCCTCACTGGGTTTTTGACGAAACAGCAATCTCCTTTCGCTAAACAATTCGAGACCGGACTGAACCCCAGTCTCACAGCCAAGTAATCGATCCAGGCAGTCGGCAAGGTAACATCGATTGCTCTGGACGCCTCGCCAGTTCTCATACTCCCGGTACTACACCAAATGTTGATGCTCCAGCCGGTGGATTTAATTTAATGGCGCTGATTGCCCCGCCCAGCTCTTACACGTTGGGACCTTGAGTCGCTCGTGCAGAAATTATTCAGGCATATCAGCAAACTGGTCTTTTTTGCTACAACAACCGCACTGCTCCCGAAGCGCTTCGGTTTGAGTGGCGTCTGCGATGGAAAGCTATCAGATGAGCTGCAGCGTGGCACCCCAACCAGAGCGCTTGATGAACAAAGACAGTCATCATTTGCGGCAAAAGATAGTAAGGAACACGAGTGATTCCAGCAGCATGTCAGGAAACGACAATGCATGCCTTTACTGTGTGAGGCACCCACTCGAACTGAATTTCGAATCTGGGAGCCAGGGCAAGAAGAAGACGAACTCATAGCATGTCGATGCGTGATGCTTTTGAATCATCTTCACTCGGCACAAGTACGACCCGTAGTAGACAAATACAAGAGAAGTCGGGCGCATCCATACGTCTTCACAAGTGCGCGCACGCCATCTGAACCTCACTCTCTCCCCCTCTTCGCATTGTCTCCCTTTCTATCCTCACCAGAGGAGTGGCGTCCGCATTTGTTGAGCTGCGCGTCGCCAGTGCCGGGACTACCTTCGCCGCCCACATTCCGAGTGCGAGATCAGCCAAAAGACGCTGCTAGTCTTGGCGACTTGCAGCTCTTGCGTGCGTTCCGGCAGTGTCTCCACACCCTCAGCCATGAACCGAATTTGAACATTCCAAAGAACCGGACCGGACGGACGCTGGTAGTCCCTCGCGATATTTCCACCAATGACGCTCCATCAAAGCACGGCCGCGCGACTCAAGCCAAACAATAATGCGGGCGCAATTCGGGGGATGGGGGGTGAGAGAAAGGATTTTTTCGTGACGCAATTTCCTGTGAACAGACTTCTCACGAGCGAGGGCAGCCTTGCTGTGATCTTGCTATTTTCAGCTGCTAAGTGAGTGTGATGAAGATTCGGGAGACGTGAGGGATCCTCGGCTGGCTGCATTTCTTTGCCTGACACAATGTGACGGCACCTGCTGCGAGATAACAGCCATTATCACAGAACAGACCAACTTGCTAGGGCTACTGCGGCCGATAAGCCATCGTGTCTCTCTGCTTCTCAGGTCCGGGTACTGAATCAGAAGGAACGGAATGGAACATCAATTTAGAAAAAAAGAAAGCAGGCGGGCGAAAGGGGTAAACTGATTTTTTTTTTACCTTTGCGGAATCATTGGAGTTACATGTGCAACAGTGGCTTGCAGAAGAGATGAATCTACTCCGTGCAGAGACGAGGTACTACATGGGGAAATTCTGAGGCGCATAGCACAGGGTGGTGCGAGCGCAGCAATCAACAGCAAATGTAGGTGCTCCCTTGACACCTTCTATCCCATCTCAAGTACGAGACCTGCACCATTGACCGCGACTCAATTTGCAATTGAATCAGCGCGTCCCGTCAAGCGATACTGCGTATATCACTTGGCGGAGGAGAAGAGAATAGCGCATAGCCATGGTCCTAATTCGGAATGTTTCTAGAAAAGAAAGGGTCCGAGTGATGTCCTAAGGCGGCGGGGTGTGAAATCGGCATCCTCTAGAATGGCGTGTCCGTAATAGGTAGGGACAGGTAGCCTCGGTCGAGTCGAGGCCGATTGAGGAGTGTTGGAAGTTTTTGTTTGCTGGCCCGGCTGCACACTTGCTGCAGGCGCGTTGATCGCTCCTGCGTTTCTGGTGTCTCCTGCTTTGAACATCTCGGAAGACGTCGGGCAACTTCAGGTACACCACAAATGCCTCCGTTTTCCTCGCCACGCTGGGCTGTGCTTGAAGCAGAAAATGCCGGCACGCGGCACGACGAAACAGCAGGGAGCCACGCCCCCCTTTCGCTGCATCCGAGACTTTTTTGTTCGGCCGTGATGCTCGACGGCAGCTCCGTGTGCGCCTGGCGCAGCGCGGTCGACGTCCGCCTGCATCATGACGCAGGCGCATGCAATGGCTCGTCGTGTCATCGAGACATGGCCAGTCCTTCCGTGGAAGGAGCATTGGGGTCTTCGCTTCGGGGGGGTTGCTTTCCCCCGTTGCGTCCCACCCTCTTTTCTCCTTCACTTTTTTGATGGTGAAGCATTATCGCACCTAGGCTTTTACTCCCGTTCTCCCTCACTGGTCTGCATTACGAGCACTTTGCACGTCCGTTCCGTCGACGGCATCCGCCGAGATGTCGTGAGCAACAGAACGCTTTGCACATCCCACATACAACGTCCGTCAGGATGTGACGGCGTACATGCGAAATATACAGCAAATGCTGCACATACATGTACATATGTACATATGTATGTATGGTGGTCAAATGGACAGGGAGACAAGATTCAGTCCAGTACGAAACCCCGCTCCAGCCACGCCAATGTCGCATTCTTTCTTGTCTCATGGAGTACGGAGTACACGTCAGAGTGCGAATCTAAATCAGTGCCCCGGCCGAGCTGTAGGTTTTGTCGACTACGGTCCCTTTCTTCCGGCCGCTCGCATGTCTGTGCTGTAGTCGGAACCCCCCTCAAGACTAGTTCACTGACGTCGACTCGACGCGCATGCAATGACTGACTGCATGTAGACGCAGGCATGTCCATCTCACAACACACGTTCCGTTTTCCTTCGTGTTGCCAATCTTGGCAACAGCCCTGTGAGGGTTGCCAACGTGGCAATGGGAGAAGCACCGACCGTGAAGCCGATTAAATGACCCAGCCTTCCCGGGGCTAATTGGTCATGCCGTGGCAGATGTAGGGCGCAGCCATCTGTCTTGTCAGACGGTGAGGTGTGCCACGAAGGGTTGTACGAACTATCTCAATATCAACACACGACCAACTAACCGCATAAAGTCGATGGGCCAATGTACCACCCCTCCCTATAGCCGGCTGGCTAGCTGTCCGGCTGGATGGTCGGGAAGATGAATTGCATTGGTCTCTGCACAAAACACCCACCCCCATGTGCCCCTGCAAAGGCTGCATCAACGAAAAGCGTGTTTTTATTCCCAACCTGAGCTGAAATGTCGTCTGCGGCAACTTGACTGGCTCTGATGCCATGGGCCTGACACAAGCCCATATGCGCATGCACGTATCAGTGCAGTCCCTGGCTCGACAAGAGGTGCGCTGCAATACGGGGCCATCCGATGAATCGAAAGCATGACCGACCATTAGCAAGGGACGTGGTAAGCATGATTGACTACGGACTAAGCTGAACGCGATCAAAAATGAAATCATTACAAGCACAGGCGGTAGAGACGAGATCAGGCGCCCGAGCCCCTTCAGCAGATGGAGAGGATTCGGTCATTCCAGAGGTATGATGGCTGCCCTGCCATGATGTAGACATAGAGGGAGCGGACAACAAAGCCGGGTTGCTTCGTACATACAGAGACGAGTGCTGAGGTGCGGCAGCATGTGCATGCAATCACAGACAGTACTTATTTTGGGCATGCGGCCAGCCCCCCTTCCCTTCCCTTCTTTCTTCCTAACGTCGCTAGGCCAACTCGAATCCCACCAAAGACACTGCTAGTAATCCACTGACGTGAAGAGATCGGGGAGAGTGGTTCACTTCCCGCGCGGAATGCAACGGTCCAGTCTATCGAGGCCATCGGGATATGTACTCGGTACAGGTGTACGCTCATTCGTAGCGGGGAAGAGATTTTCTATTAGTACCACGGCGACCTGGCGCAAATCGGAACTCCGACACAGAGCAAACGTCGTGGTGTCCAATTTCGGTCCTCGTCGGGCAGGTCCCGGCACGATACTCCCTCCGTACACCAAGTAGGAAAAGAGGAGGTGCAGCAAGCGGGCTTGTCCGTACCGACATGGGCGTGCGAGGCAAACGTCAAGGTGTCGATGTCGGCCGATACAGAGACATGGGACAAAGCCCACGATCGCGGCACTTGCATTATCACCACGGCATTGTTCGCTGCGGGCCTGGTCGCATTCGCAGAAGTTGACGGCATACGGAGTACAGAAACCGGATTACTCAGTGCGGCACAGGGACCACACTGTACAATGGCTGCGATATGGTCTGCGTCTCCATGCGCTCTGGCGATGAGGACCGAGTTGGCCGCGATTCGGCGTCGACGTGGACGATAGACGTGTACATGCAAAGCAAAACAACCCTACAGAGTATTGTGTCGTTCATTACGGAGCACCGGGGGGCGCCCTGTTGCATGACGGAGTGCTCCGTGAAGACAAGTCAAACAAGATGCGCACTGAGCTTCCAAGGTGTAACCTGACCCCAGCCTCTCTTGTCGTGGGACGAACGGCAGGGTGGACTGGCCAAACATGAACTTGACTGGGTGGGAAGCATTGGGAGAATTGTAACCTCGTAGAGGACAAGACGGCGACGACGGGGCGCTGTGGCAAAGGCACAAGGTATACGGAGCACACTCGGAACGGAGCACCCTGTGTAAAGTAAAGCAGGCTACTTGGGTGCATCAGGTAGGTACGTAGGTAGTCTTGACGGGTCATGCAAAGACGGCAAGCTTTGTTGTCAAGGCCATTGAATCACAAACATTTTGATACCCACAGTCGTAGGACTGCGAATGGTTACAACGTGCGTGACGACATGCCGGACCCCCCCCCCCCATTCCTTGTACATACTATGTAGAAGCACGACGTGCTCCGTACCCGTCATTCAACATGGCTTGTCGTATGGGGGGGGGGAAGGAGGGGGGTGTATATGGACGGAAGATGGACGGAGCAAGGGAACGAAGTATGGAGTATCCATGGAGTATCGAGTACTCGGTGCGGAAGGTCCTGGCCCTCCAGAAACAGCCTGGCAGGGCTGGACAAGGGCCTTCGTCCCGCCCAGCCCTGCGATGCGACAAAAGGGTCCATATTCTTTCCTTTCAGCCAACGGCGAAATTGCGGATTAGAGAAGTAACCTCCGGGGCAGAAGGGGAAGGGGGGGGGG
>JARJUA010000457.1:0-15542 GCA_030787035.1 Aschersonia sp. MBC 877 | reverse complement strand
CCCCCCCCCTCCCCCGCGGCCGCGATGGCGGGGATTGATGGGTTTCCCCTCCAAGGCAGAAAGACTCGCGCAAGTCAATGCGACCAGCCTTCTAGAACGCTCAAGACCATGAAGGCATTGACCAATGCCTTGCGTCCCAGACGTCTGAGCCAAGTCCCCAGACAAATGTCCATGAATTGCGTCCCGCTCCTGCGCCAGCCACGCGCCAGCGCAGCCGCGATGGTGCAGGGTTGACCCCACGTGTGTGCAGGCGAAGCTGTTCACGTGAGGCACGACTGATTCGTTGCATTTGACGAATTTCCATGCCCGTCCACGATGTCCCATGCTGAGCTACAAGCGACAGCATGGACATCCAGGGATTATCCTGGCCCTTCTTCAGTCATCTTCCAGCATCAGCCGCATGCTCAGACCGGAGGAAGCGCCGTCATGTCGGAAAAAGCGCGCCGCGCACCCGTCGTCTCGCATGAGCTGTTCAACCGCAATGATTCATCGACAAGTCTGAAGCAAGCTCTGACTAGTTGAGGCCGACAAGCGCATGAAGTCGGTGGAAGCCATGATGAAGGCACCGAGTCAATGGTCGCTGCCCCATTGGCATCACTCAGCGCTGTTCTCTGTGCATAGACGAGCAACCAATCCCGTCAGTGGATCAGTTTTGAGGCAGACTTTCCAACCTTCGATCAGCTGTGTGATGCGTAGAATGAGCGCTCTCTCTTTTCCCCTCGTCTTCTGCTTCGACCTCGTTCCGGCTGGCGCGAATACGTCTGTTAAGTTCGAGCCTCAACAGCGGCCCGATCTATTCAATTTGTGTTTCGTCGGACCGACGCGCAACGGACTAAAGGACTACTTTCGTGAGGACTACTTTCGTGGGAGAGGCTATCATTTTTTGGGGTAGGGCTTCCCAACTTCATCATCCAGATCTCCGTTTGGGTGGAGGGGCAAGTGGTCTGGGGAAAACTATTCGATTGGAGAAAGAAGGCTAGCTGGAGTGGAAAAATTTTGCCAGCAGGCAGGATCCAGGGCGCTTGTCTCACCGTTTGTCCGCGCCAAGCAGATACACCCTACCCTCCCTCCACAGTCGAGCGAGTGCTGGTGCTTGATCGACTTTCGATTCAGCGCCTGAACATACGTCACCACCATGTAGCACTCTGCGGCAGCAGAATCGCTCAAATGCTCGTGTATCAGAACGTCATGTCAGGTCTCAGGAGTGACAAGATCGGACACGCAAGTGGCAAGGTGGATCCTACCTGGTCTATCAGAGTTTCGGAGCCTCCATTCTGGGAAAGCATAATCCGCGCCCGTGTGTAGTACACGGCCAGGGACAGACATTTCCATTTGCAGCGAAAGGGAAAGGGGAGAGAAAAATCAAGGATCCTCCAGATCGCCCCAGACCCCGGCCCCGGATGGGACATTACTGACGCCCAAGGCGCATGTCGGAAGTCGGGCGCGGAGAAGGGAGACGGAAGGAGGACGACGACGAGGAAGGTAGAGGGGGAGACGAGCCCGACGGCTCACAAGGCGACTATTGACGCCAACGGTTGAATTGTTCGACTCGGCATCTCGACGACTTCTGGCCGGTGAGGCCCGATCAGCGAATCACGACGCGTGTGGCTTGCCACCGAAGCCACTAGAAGCCAGCCGTCGTGTGACTACCAGCTCGATCTTGTTGGTCGCGGAAACGTCCGCATCGTCGTTCGTTCCCCGGCCACCCCGCGCGACCTCAACTCCCCAGGTTGGCAGTTTCTTGGGGAAAAAAAGGACCAGGAGCTAAAACCCACGAGTCGTTCCCTGTCACGCTCCTAAGGGGGGTGCGTACGGAGTCGCACCCAACCGGCTAGCCCGCAAGATTCTTGACCTGGGGATGTCGTCGCCAAGCATGGGTTGATCCTTGTCGCCGTGGCTTTGGACTGACACTAGCCGTCGTGTCTGGGGTCTGGGCTTCTCGACGGCTCCAGCTCTCAGATCCGCCGCCGTTTAATTTGCACCACCCCAACATCCTCCTGCCTCGTCCTCCCACGATGAGCTATAAAGACTGGCTGGGCCATACTCATTTCCCCAGAATGATGATCCGATCGTCTTCCCTAGCAAGTGTGACGGCAAAGAGCTTCAATCATCATCGCCTCATATCTCCTCCCCCCCGGTCACATACGTGTGCTTCAGGCACCGTGTTTCGCCACCATCTCTTTCCTTACTCCTCGTCTTGTTCCCTCTTTCATCCCATAGTCATCGCTCCCTGAGCGGGCAGAACAGGACATCATGGTTGGCGTCAAAAGCGTCGGCGTTGATCGCCGCGTCTCCCTGGACCGTGGCAACATGGATCCGAACCTTGCACAGGAGGCCCAGGCCGCCACGGAGCAAGAGCGCAACATGGGTCTCCTCAAGTCTTTCAAGCTTTACAAGAAGGCATGCCTTTGGTCCGTCTTCTTGTCAACCTGTCTGGTTATGGAGGGCTTTGATCTGGTCCTTCTCAGCACCTTGTTTGCCTATCCTCCCTTTCAACGAAAGTTTGGTGTCGAGCAGCCTGACGGCACCTTCCAGCTCACTGCTGCCTGGCAGTCGGGCTTGAACAACGGTACTCTCTGCGGACAGATCTTTGGTCTCTTTCTCAATGGTTTCCTTGCCGACAAGTTCGGATACCGCAAGACGCTCATCATTGCTCTGTCTTGTGTAACTGCATTCATCTTCATTCCCTTCTTTGCCGAGAGTCTGCCACAGCTTCTGGTCGGGCAGATCCTCCTCGGGTTTCCCTGGGGTGTCTTCCAGACCTTGACGACCACGTATGCGTCTGAAGTCTGCCCGACCCACCTCCGAGCGTACCTCACGACCTACGTGAATCTTTGCTGGGTCATGGGTCAGTTCATCGCGTCGGGTGTTTTGCGAGCCATGCTCAGCCGCGACGACCAGTGGGGTTACAAGATTCCCTTTGCCTTGCAGTGGGCGTGGCCGATCCCACTCATCATCGGCATCTACCTTGCCCCAGAGTCCCCGTGGTGGCTTGTCCGCAAGGGTCGTTTAGAGGACGCCAAGAAGTCGCTGGGAAGACTCACGAACCGCAATGCTGGACTCGACTTCAAGCCGGATGAGACCATTTCCATGATGATTCACACCAACGAAATCGAAAAGGAGATGACCTCCGGCACCTCGTATCGGGACCTCTTCCGCGGCAGCGTCAATCGCCGACGAACTGAGATTGTCTGTGTGACTTGGATGGTCCAGACCCTTTGCGGCTCCAGCTTCATGGGATACTCGACTTTCTTCTACCAGCAGGCCGGTATGGACGTGGCCAATTCCTTCAACATGTCCCTCGGGCAGTACGCTCTCGGCGCCGTCGGCACCATCTGTTCCTGGTTCCTCATGGGTCGTTTCGGTCGACGAACCCTTTACCTCGGTGGTCAGCTTACCATGTGTATCCTACTCCTGGCCATCGGGTGCACTGCCTTTGCCGGTCGTGACAACGTGGCCGCTCAGTGGGCAATTGGCTCCATGCTGATCGTCTACACCTTCACCTACGACGCAACTGTCGGCCCCGTCTGCTACTCTTTGGTCGCGGAGCTGACATCAACACGTCTCCGTACCAAGTCTGTCGTTATGGCTCGCAACACGTACAACATCGTCGGAATTATCACCAACATCATCACCCCCAACATGCTCAACCCCTCCGCATGGGATTGGGGCGCCAAAGCCGGCCTCTTCTGGGCCGGTACCTGTCTGTCCTGTGCTGTCTGGACTTACTTCCGTCTTCCCGAGCCCAAGGACCGCACGTACGCCGAGCTGGACATTCTGTTCGAGAACGGCGTCAGTGCCCGCAAGTTCAAGTCCACCTCTGTCGACCGTTTTGATCGCGACCGCGCAGCCGAGAAGGAGAAGATCACAGAGCAAATCATGGTGGAACGCGTCGACAGCGACGGTCGTTGATGCAGCCGCAAGGAAGCGTAGTAGCGCAATGCTGAACATGGTGAAGCGAAGGGAACAAGACAAGAAACAGGCATATTCTGGTGTTGTTTGTCTCATGGTGTAACGATGGGTTGGTGAAGCGTTCCTCAGCGATGTCATTAGTCCTCTTCTTGTGCAACTATTTTTTTTTGGTCGGACACGCTGGCGTGTTTGGGTCCGACTCATAGAAAGCATTGTATTTTTCACCATTGCCCCTTGATGTCCCGGTTTGTGTGAATGTGCGCAAAGTCAAATGCGAAGCCGGGTCGGTGCAAGGCCTTGTCCTCGTGAATGGAACGACCTTGCTGCTCCTGTTACTTCTCAAGAGGCGTCGGTTTCAGTCAGCGCAAGGACTGTCATGCCAGACCAACTCCCTTGCATGTATGTCCCAGGGTGCATGAGCGTATGCGGCCGTCTTCATCAAACATGATCAGTTACACCCTCCGACAGGAAGTGGTATTACACAGCATGAACAGCATGAGAGCGTTTTGCAAGGCCCGAACGGACCTTGGTGTTGTCGTATCATGCTGTGCACAGGCGATCTGGAGCAGGAATTGTTTGCAAGACGAGATCAAGAATTGCAAACATGGTGTTGTTCGTGGGACTGTATTCCGATGCCTTCCACAGCCAGTGTCGAGTAAGTAGCCTTGCTGGGATGACGTGCAAAACATGGTATTGTAGTCTCATGTTTACGTAGCCATCGTCCGAGTAGAGAAATTGGCCATATAGGGAGAAAAGATAAATACGTTCAATTGTTTTAGACAGCCATTTTTGCGCAGAAAACCTATACAAGGTTGGATCGAGCCCTGCAAACATGGTGTTGTGAGTAGGGTTGTAGTCTAGACATCATCCTCAACAGTGGACAGCGAGCGGACGATTTCCTAAAGGGAATGACCGTCTTTCTCAGACCTTTCTTGACGCTTCAAAGGGTGGTCAGGGGATTGCCACTGCCGAAACTCTTCTGTGTCACTTGCACCCTGAGAACTGCGCCATGCCTGAGCAGAAGGAGAAGATCAAGTAGTTCAAACATGGCATTGATAGCCTAATGCGATGCCTACCATAGCCATCTCTGAACAGATGGATTACCGAAGAAGATCGAGAAATACAAAGTTGTCATTGAGACTCTAATGCAATGCCTACCATAGCCATCTCTGGCAACAAGGCTAGCCGAAGAAGATCAAGGAGTTCAAACGTGGTATTGGTGGTCTAATACAACGCTGTACACGGCCATCTCTGAACAGAAGGATTGCCGAAGAAGATCGAGAAATACAAACGTGTCATTGAGACTCTGATGCAATGCTGTACACAGCCATCTTTGCGCAGGAGGCCTGCCGAGGAAGACGAAGAGACTCAAACATGGCATTGAGAGTCTAATGCAATACTGTACAGCCATCTCTGAGTAGAAGGCTTGCCCAAGAAGATCAAGAAATACAAGCATGGGAATGAGAGTCTAATGCAATACTGTACAGCCATTTCTGCGTAGAAGGCGTGCTCAAGAAGATCAAGAAATACAAACATGGGAATGAGAGTCTAATGCAAGACTTTACAGCCATTTCTGCGTAGAAGGCGTGCTCAAGAAGATCAAGAAATACAAACGTGGTCAGAGTAGTCTGCTGCTGTACACAGTCAATCTTGAGCAGCAGAAGAAGAAGATCAAGAAATACAAACATGGTATTGGTAGTCTAATGCGATGCTGTACACGGCCATTCCTGGCAAGAAGGCTAGCCGAAGAAGATCAAGAAAACACAAACATGGTATTGGTAGTCTAATGCTGTACACGGCCATCTCTGAGCGGAAAGTTTCTTGCGAGACGCAAATGAAATCAAGGTTTACTCAGTACTACAGTGGTTTGTCTTCCAAGACGGCATCGAAATCAGAACAGGCTAAATCGACACACGATCGCTGCTGAATGGACAAAGAAGTCAAAAAGAAAGTAGAGAGTGGTGGTATCATGGGTTTTTGTCGGCCGTTGGTAGTTTTGCTCCCCCCCCCTTACGCCAGCATTAAGCTGTCGTCTTTGACGGTCGCGTACACCCAGAGGTCCGAAAGCTGGAAGATGACACAGCTTGTCGCCTTCCACGGCCGGGTTGGGTCCACGAGCGAGAAGTCGAACCGTCGCATCAGCTAGCAAGGTGAGCAGGACTGATTCAGACAGTTGAAACGGGGAACCACGTACCTCGACAATCACCTTGTTCAGCTCGAGCTGGGCGATGCTGCGTCCCAAGCAGCCCCATTTGCCCGACCCGAAGACCAAGTCCAGCGTGCTGTCCATGACGGCGCGCCGCTCAAACGTGGCCTCGAGCCACCGCTCCGGCCGGAACTGGTCGACGTCGTCGCCCCAGATGGTTGCGTCGCGGCAGATCCCCCACATGCAGAGCCCGATGCGTGTCCCGGGCGGGAAGGGGATGCCGTTCCACGTGTCGCCGTCGAGAGGGACCTGTTTGGACATGAGGCCCGTCACGGGCGGGAAGATGCGCAAACCCTCTTTGATCACGGCTTGGAGGTAGGTCATGGGGCGGATTTCGCTGTCGCGCGCGATGGGGAGGCTGAGGCTCGTGGAGGCGAGTTCTTGGCGTACGCGGCTTTGGACGCGCGGGTTGGTGATGATGTGGAGGAGTGTGGCGGCCATGGCGGTCGCGGTGGTGTCTGAGCCGGCGACTCTGTGAGAGAGAGAAAGAGAGAGAGATGTCAGTTCTTGTGTATGTGTTAATTCGTCGACTTGATGAACCACAACGTACAGTTGAGTGGCGATTTCAGACTCGGTCTGTCTTTGCGTTAAGCCGCGTGCCACGAATGAGCCGACCATGTCTTTGCGTACTTGTTTGTTGGGCCCGAAGCGCTCCGAGGCGACTTGTTTCGCGATGCTGTGGGTTTGAGCGAGATAGTGTCAGCGAGGCTTCAATTACACTCTCTCACGTCACCCTCAACCCTCGGGTCATGACATGGGCTGCGAGGCCCAATCAAGCAAAAACTCACCCCGTGAGACGTCCCATTCCCACGACATCGTGCTCGCTCGGCAAGATCGGTCTGAATAGAGGCAATCCCAAAAGTGGGATGAACCACTCAATGACAGTCGACACGACCAGCGTAGGCAGGTACTTCTCCATGGTGCCAATGTACTCGTGCACGTCAGCGTCGAGCGTCAGGTCGCCAAAGGGTTTCCCAAAGGCGAGTTCCGAGATGACGTCGATGGCGAGGTAGTGCACCTTGCGGCTTAGGTCCAGCGGCTTACTGGCCACGGCGTACCGCTGTACGAGACGCACGAGGTTCGTGACGGCCGTGTCGATCTTGCTTTCGAGATGCTCGACGTCTCTTCCTGAGTACTTTGAGTTTGGGTCAGCTTTTTGGTGCTGCGGGGAGCAAGAACGAGGGGGGAAAGGAACGCACACCGGCTGCCATCTTTTGGCGCATGATGGAGTGTATGCTGTCGTCCCTCATGGACATGATGTGGTTTTCGGCCGGGTTGAACCGCAGCCCGTTGTACCAGCTAGACCGCTTATACGGGGATCGTACCGACAGAATACGCCGGACGAGATCGATATCACAGGTGACGACGTCGTGAGGGCCAATCCGGGCAACATTGCCTACCGTTTGCGCATGCAAAGTCAGTCTCTTTTGCTCGTGCTGATGCTGGAACAAGGGTTGTTGCTCAAGAGAAGAGGGCCAGGGATCCGCACCGTATTTTTGACAAACTTCGTAGTAGTCTAGATGTGTTCGTCCGCTCCATGTAGCTCGGATGAGCCACCACTTGGACAGTCCGGCGGACTTGGGCCCAGGGATGTGACTTAATCTGCGGTATTGGCGGTATGTTCTCGCGGCGCACCAGGCCAACACGGCTGGTATGGCCAACAAGATGTAAAGCCGAATGGGCGAAAGCGCCATGATGTGTGCGAAGCGTGTAGATGTATATCGTATAGTCTCCTCTTGCTTCACCTGCCTTTAAGCTGAGCTCTGTGGTGGGTGGTGATGCCGTGCCCGCGAAGAGGGAAGATGAGGCGGAGGAAGTACAAGATATCCTTTCTGTGACACCGAGGACACAAGACCAGAGACCAAGCAGGTAGAGTTCTCGGTAATCCTGAAGGCCGAGCAGTCGAGTGTCTTGTCTGTGTATACCGAGAGATGGAGAGGAAACTCAATGACCATCTTCTGGCAGCACAGCTCGACCCGATGGTTTAAATAATAGCCTCGACTACAACATTTTGGCCCCCGCCCCGTCCCTCTTCCTTTTATCCTTCATCGTCATCAACCCTTATAGAAACGTTTGAGTCAACGCCAAAGCCACACTGCGCCCCGGCGACGGCGACCCTTGACACCTCTGTCACCCGAAAATGGACATCACCGCATGTGGTCCTGACGCTGGGGACTCTCACAGAGAAACAAGTCAGCCCTGGGTCGGCTGGCGACATGAAATGCAGACCAGGGCAAGAGGTCAAGGCCGTCACCTTCTTTGGGACGTCGGGAGTCGACCGTCGACCACGGGACCCCTTCCCCTCTTCCTCCTCTCCCCAGGGCGCACGCCCCCCCGGGTCATCAGAAGAGCCACTACGGCTCCTCCGTCTGCTGGTGCCTGCATCGTCAGCCAGGGGAGGAGGAGGGGGGCGTAGAAAGAAACGGGACAGGCACCCTTGCGCCCGGTTTCTTCTGGACATGTTTCCGGGCACATGTGGTGGAAAGGCTAAAAATCGGATTTGGGCCAGGGAAGGTGGTGATGATGGCAATTGGGCGGACGGAGGCGTGGGAAATGTCCCAATTGGGAACAGAAACCATGTGGAATACTAGAAGAGGATTCCGTTGGACAAGGCGCCCGTTCTGGGCTTCGCGCGTCAGAATGGTTCTGGAGCAGAACAAGGGTTCGTGTCGGGTGGTGTTTATTTTTACCCTCTTTCTTGTGCCCTTCTCTCTCCTTTGCGATCCGTCTTGTTTTGTTTGATGAGGGACACGGTCGGACAGATCAAGCTTGTTTGTCTGATGATACGACTCCGATCGAGACGAACTCGGTCGCCAATCGCGCGCTGACAGTGTTGCGTCGCATCTAAGCAAGTCGATCCAATGGGGTGCGTTTCCTCGATGCAACGATATCCGCTTGATGGAGCCTATTCTGGAAGTTTGGCGCGCCTGCGCCCCAGATGATTTCTCCCTTCTTCTTTTTTCGTACAGTATGACAATGCTCCTTGGGGGCCAGCCGGTGGGCATAGATAGATAGCAAGCGATTCGACGAGAAAGCAAGACGTCAAGCCATCGAGCTCATCTGGACCGAGATTCCACATTGTTCGCCAGCCAAGGCTTCAATCCAAACGCCTCCTCGCCAGCCCCTCCTTTCTCACCATGTGCGCAGAAACCTTGATGCAGGGCCCGGTCAGGCTGAGTCGAGTCGTTCGAACCATCCCGCTTGATTGACAGCATTCATCATCATACAGGGTCCCATTTCCTCTCCCACCCCCCTCCCTCATCAACGTTCCTCTCCGCCTTGCCCCTCACGTGGCTTGCCGTTGTATGACTGCCCTGGCCGAGCTCGGCTTATTTTCTCCTCGAGTGGTGGGCATCTACCGACGAGTTCGCCCTGTGCTCGTCGATCCTTCGCTTCAGCCAGATCCCAGACGGGAAAAGAGGCCAAGGTGTCGACCAATGCTGAACGCCCCATCTCGCCTAGCCGCCAATCCAGCTCCAATTCGCTGAGCATTCAGCCTTGTGGTCTTTCTTTCCCGTCGGCGCACTCCATGGCAGCGTGACGAGCCGCACTGGAGACGGCACCGGACAGAAGAATAGACCGAGGTACGGATTGGCACCCATTCCTCCCTCTACCACGGCGATCTCCGACTCTCAGTGATAGCGAACGATAGGAAGGGGAGGGGGGGCGCGAGACGGATAAGCGTCCACGAGAGGATGACGTGTGACGAGAATGAGCTTGCACGTGCTGCGCCGGGGCCTCTGGCTCTCTGCATCTCACGATGGAGCGTCCTCGTCTCAGAAATGACTCCGTCTCAGACCTGCGAAACTCGAACACGGTTTCCCAAAATACAATCCCAGAGAGACAGATAGAGAGAGTATCCGGACTGGCGGTGTATTGGAGCGGCTACCGATCCAGTGTCTCCAAGCCGGTGCCCCGTAACGGAGAATTATCCATGCATTTCGGCTCCGAAAAGACTTGGGCGATGAGTCAGTATTCCCGTGACAATTCCCTTCAGCTCCATGCAATTCAACGGGAAGATTTTATGCTGCTCCTCGCCGGCTGTTGGCATCGCCACTCGTCACCGTCGCTAGTCTCCGTTGTGCCATGGACAACACGAGGGAAGCCGCACTCGATGATATCATGCCCTCTCCATCTCTCGTTTTATCCACGAGTGAGCCTTCAGGCAGCAGTCATACAACCGCGGCACCTTGCAGGCAGGACGCGAGTTTGTACCCCGTGCGACGTTCTGGCGAATGGATGCCTAACAGCTCCTCCATCTTCCGGCACGTGAATCGAAGCTGCGGTGCCTCCTCCTTGCTTCGACAGTCGGAACGTGTTTCAAGTAATTTTGGAACGGCAATGCAAGTGGTCTCGGACACATGGGATTACCCCAAAGACTGTCTGCCTTGACCGCGATAGCTCGTCAACGGCCAGCCACCCACAGCCTCGAGGATGTCGCAGTCTATCACCAGTGCACATGGTCATTCTCATCATCGCCTGTAGCATGCCAACATCTTTTCAATGCAGTCCCTCACGTCTACAGCCCGCGCCCTCAACATTGCACCATTGCGGCCGGAAAACAGCAGTCGGACTGCAAGGGGCTGAGTTTTTGTGATACGTTGCGAGCGGTCGAGAATAGAACGAATTATGCTCGCTAAGAATGCACAAGGCTTTTGCGCCGTTTTGTATCGCTTCTGGCACATGGAGGAGGCGTGTGCGGTCCTATTGCCGCCGACGCCCATTCGCTGACATTGACAAACCTCATTCGCACAATCAGATCCGCCAGCGAGGTTGTTCCACAGGTGGTCAACATGGAAGATCCTGCGACATGTCCATCTTAGACATAACTCTGGCCCAGTCCATTACTGCGGACTTCGGCCAGCAGGCCTAAAGCAGAGGATTCTGCGGCACTCCGATCCCGCTCACTTCACTCGACGCTGAGACTATCCTTATTGAAGATGCTTTGCTCGCCTCGGAGTTATTTTCGTCGGACGAGAAAAAAATCCCCAATGTGGCGAGAAAAAATAACGACCACCTTGTTGGCACAGCAATGTCATACTCTAGCTGCCTTGAAACTTGAGCGTTCTGTCACACGTCTGATCTCGCAAAATAGACTCCAAGACCGCTTTCCCTGTCGACGAGAATATTAATCATGCAGCAGCGACGTTGAAGTCTCAAGATCTGCACTGCCTCTGGATCGCGACTTCGCTTCACATGATTGTATAAGCATTGTAGCAGCAGTTCAAGACGCTGAATTCAGCATGATAGTCACGATTTAGGACACTTTGGCCCCATTTGTATCCGCACGGAGATACTTGCCGTATTTGCACCGGAGATTCTCTACGAAGGCGGGCCTGGAATCGGGTAAGCCTTTGGAAGAAGTTTTCGACGGCGCCGCCGAGGAGGGGCAATTTTTGCATCGACACCAGCCAGAAGAGAGGCTGTGAAATACTCGTGCACGATGTTTCATGAGCCGGAGTAGAGTGAATCAACTGGAGGATGCCATGCATGCCGGCAGTGACCCGCCGTGGGCACGATCCAGCGAGGGACAGATGTTGAAGAACGCTACCATGGTGAGAATCATCTGATTTCAACTCCTCCAAAGGCCCACAACGTGTAAGGAATGCCGACAGGTGTATGACCGTCATCCCCTGCAGCGCAGTTTGAGGTTAGCCGACGACAAGTTCTCCAATGGCGCTGCATCGCCAGGCAAAGAATATGATGAAGGAAGAAGAGGTAATGCATAGTTGGGTCTGTGTCCCCAGAATTCTAGCTCACAGTGTGCTGAGGAGGGTTTTGATGATAGGAGCAAAAAAGAGGGGATCGTCTTACCACATGATTTCTTGCCGCAATGGGGGGAGGAAGAAAGGGAGGTGTACCCGAACGACTATTCCAGCATGCAGCGGCCGTGAGAGCTGATCTGACAATCGTGCTGCTCGTGAGTATCACCGCTTGGCCTTCGAGGTTCAGACTGCAGCGCGTCATTCAGGTCGGACTTTCCGATGAAAGAGCCATTGGGGCTGTGTAGTCGATAGGATTCAGTCACGGGTAAACACCGAACAGCGGGTGCGGAGACAAGTCGATGCCGCATGCCGGGGCCGATGTCTTCCTTGCTCCCCAAAGTCGGAGGACCCGAAGGAAAAGAGTAAGTTGCAAAGATTGTGAGGAGGGCGAGAAGGGGAAATCACTCAAATGAGCGCGAAAAGCAGACCAATTGTGCCAGAGCGCCAAAAGTTGGACTCCAAGGGAAGAGGCTCGAGATTGCTCTCAGTGCTGAAAAGGAAGGGCCGTCAATGCTTCTGGACTCCATGTGCAGAGAACGCATTGATGTATGAGCAGGGCTGTCTTAGCAGTTGGCAATGTCAAACAGGCGGCGGGCAAGCTCGCATCTGAAGCTTCTCGTTTATTCCAGAACTTGGCCACACTTTCTTCAATGCGTAGCATGATGGACCTTCCGCGGTATGCCTATGTGTCCAAGGATTGTAGACTTACATGATAGCATGCGTTCATGTGGTGTCAAGCAGGCGTCGCGGCTGGAATCTGAGTTGGTGTTGTGCCTTTCGAGCGCCAGCCCGTTTCTTGGCTCAACTCAAACAGTCGCGACCAGGAGCGTCGAGCGCGTCAACGTACATCCTGATTCTCCGAATGCTCAATGAGCAGAACTGATCATCCAATCCTGTACGAGAGTAGAACAATTCTGGGTTCTTTCCTATAGTCAGCGTGTGATTGACTTATTTCGCGCAGCCGGCCAGTATCCACAGTCGTCTCCATCGCGATAAGGTGTGCGGTAATTGACGGCCTCTTTGCTTTCTCCCCCTTAAATGTTGTTGGCAATTGAAGTGTTGGCGGCCGACCAAACCATCGAGATCGACAGTACGGTCAGCCAATGGCCGACAGAACGTGGCCGCTTCAAAGCTGGTTTGTACACATTTAATTGGCCAAAGCAGTCTCGTTGCCACAGCAAGCGAAAGACGACGCCATCGTGCTCGCCAACAAGTCTGATAAATCGTTGTTTTCCCTGTCACCTCCCATAGCTCAATCGCCGGCTCAAGCGCGACAACGCGAGATGTGCTTCTTGGCAAAACAACCACTACGAGTCCCACGCGGGGTACGTTTAGGTGCTCGCGTCAGATGATGTCCGTGTCGGAATGAGAGCCTGTTGGCCAGAGGGCAGTCTGCTCGCCATCTGCCAAAGGCTAGGCACTTCAGGACCCTCAACCCAACAGAAAGTTGGGCAACATTGTCGTGTGCTTGGCGCAGCACGATCGCATGACGGATCAGACAGATTGTGTGTGGCCTTGTGAGGCATCTCAAGTCCTTTGCAGACCAAAACTGCTAGTTGAACCCGACCGGTTTCCGTCCTTACTTCTGGGGCTGCTTGCCGTTCAAGGGTCCGCTGCGACCTTGGCGAGCCGTGAGCCTTGTCGATGCCTCTGTGTGCGCTTCCCAATGACCGGGCCAAAGTGACAAAGATTTCGGTTCATGTCCTGACTCCCCTGCCCCCCTCGAAGTGCTATCCTGGTAAGCCGGGGTCACATTTGGCCGGCTATGCTTGCTTTCTGACCGCTCTAGTAAAGCATGCAAACCATTCTCTTTCCTTTCTCGTGAGCCACGAACAGCCCAAGTGAGGTTGAGCAGCCCTTGGAATGTCAGCCGATGGACCGCCCAGTCGTGATTCTGACAGGTGATTGATCCAGCTTTTGAATCCCGTGACATCACGCTACAAGATGCGCATGTCCACAAGCTGCTTGACCAATGATGAGTTGGAACAGCAAAAATGAAAAGCGCTGCGACTGTCTTTGTCCGATGCCGAGTTGCATCACGGTCTTTCGGATCAATCGCGAGTTCGTATCCGAGAAACCGGGAAGGGAACAAGTTGTACAGGGAGATGAAGGGAAGGCGAAAAAGATGTTCGCGTGCGCTATAGAACAAGTCTTGCCTTGAGCGATCTTGGTTCGCTGGCCACCCGGCGACGCGACCTCGTCGTAGAGCATGAATCTTGACCACCGCGTATCGGACTGCTGTAAGGATGAATACTAAGGCAATGCCCATCCTTTTTTTCTTTCTTTTTCTTTGTAGCTCCACCAGCACCCTTTCCAAGCAACGCGCATCCGACAGCTGAACTTTGCATTAGCGGTGGCGTCCGCGGGCTTGGGTTTTGCGGCTGGCAGTGGCGAAGAGCGAGGGCTGCATAGGCCCATGTCGTCTGGGCAGCTACGTTTTCACCCGAGTGAGGTGCGACTTTGCACTACCGTCTCTCGATGATGGACCTCACTGAGAGAAGGTGCAATTGCCCTCTGTGTGGCGACGGCCGGCCATCAAGGCTGGCGCCAAGCAAATTTCGATGGCCAAGTTTGTTTGGCTACAGTGAGGGCAAAGCAGGAACGACGCCTCTGCGGAGCTGGCACATACGAGGCCAAAGCTGGATTGGCAGTTTGGGGTTTCACCCACGGCCTCTTCCAGGGGCCATGGCAAGAGCCTCTGAAGGTCCCATCAGCCTCGATACAGAGGCTCAATGCCGTCATGAAATGGGCGCCATCGGCGGCTGGCGCACGGGAGTGGGCAAGGATAACGTGTCGTATCCAAGCAGCAAAGTATTATGGGGATGAGGAAGGTCGGAGGTATTTCATAGCACTAACGCCGGGGTCCTGCCTGATAATGCCCAGGGTGATGATGCTCCCGGCGGGCGCTGATGCGAGATGTAGAGGTGAGAGATTTTCGAAGCCAACGCGTGTCCATACGAAGGCAGGGAGAAGGGGAGGGGAGGTGGAAAGGTTGTATTGAAACTCCAAGTATGTTAAGCCGGGCAGCGGACGAGGCGCTGTGCAAGTAGCTGGAATTGCTGAATCCTGTCTGACGAAGCAGAAGCCATCATGGGCGTAACAGAGGGGAAGCGGCGAGCTGTCAAACGGTGAGCTTCGCAACCCAAGGGTTAGCGACAGGCATCAATGAGAAGGAAGGTCCGAAATAGTATACCAAGGTGCTTATAAAGTGGTGACCCCTCATTCTGTGCCGCACCAACCATTGAAGTTGGGCTCGTTCCAACCACGAGAGGGCAGGCAGGGGATGTTGCCAATTTGTCAGGGCGGCGCAAAATTGGCGCAGATGCAGGTGCAAGATGCAGCTGTCAGGCGTGGGGCGACTGCGTTTGACGTCTGGCCGGTTTCCGTGGGTTTCTCGTGCAAAATCGTGCGTAGAATGCTCGAGGACGACGTCAGTGACACGATTTCGCGGGATTCAGGGCTGGTGGTGGTCTTGTGCACCACCCACCACCCACCACCACCCCGCCGCCTCTTTCGGGAACAGACGTCTCCCAGTGGGTTCACGAACGCCTTCGGCACCTGCGGGCGTCGGCATGGGGCGCTGAGAGGCTCTGGAAGGGGGGGGGGGAGGGGGGCCATTGAAATGGGCCGCAGTCGGGAGGGGCACACCCATCCTTGAG
>JARJUA010000456.1:0-44465 GCA_030787035.1 Aschersonia sp. MBC 877 | reverse complement strand
TCTCTGCCCGCTTCGTGCTCTTAGAGCCACGTGATGCAGCAGCTTCTCGCCCAGCGATGAGCAAATGGCAGGACTCAATTTCTTGTACCATGCCCATCAATCCTCTGATACTCAGACACGCAAGCAAAGCAAATCTGTGATGCCAAAACCCACCTCGAACTGAAAGCAGTGTCGTCGTATTCGACAACAAACCCGACTTGCCCCGATTTTCGATAACGTGTTGCTTTCACCCGACCTTCTTTCCCGGATCCAGCCGAACCACGCAGAAAAAAGTCACTCCACCGCCAATGACACCACCGATGGGCCTCGGCGGCCTCGGCGTGAACTTCGCCTGCTGATATCTGCAGACCATCAGCCAACTCTGACGGCGACGGCGCTTCCATTTCAGCAGGAAAATATCGCACCACCGCCCCGTTGCTTTAACCAAGTGCGGTTCGTGCTGGTCTTCATAATCTGGGGTACAATGCAGAGGCAACCGGGGGGGGGCCAAAGCGATTTGGGAACAAGAATACGATGCATGTGTGCCCAACAGGATTTGGGAAGAAGCCCATTCATGCATGACCAGTCTCGGCGACCGTAGCTTCCGAAGGACACCTGGAAGGACTTGGGACGGGAAACGTGAGCCTGCTTATGGCTCAAAGGTAAGGTAAGAGGGCGTTCTTGGTTCATGAGGGTTTGCGCGTTCTCGAGCTGGGTGCCAGACAAGCCGTGGGCCGGGCCCAGATGTTTGCACACCACTCAGCCCGTATCATTGCTACCGTGCGGTAGAAATGTGTGCCACGACGTCTGCCATGATGTTGGGCTGTAAGCTTGCAGATCCAGCCGACTCGGCACATGGCCTACGAAGGAGCAGGAGTTCCGATTGAACTGGATGGCATGGTGCTCGCGAGTTCTCGCGCCGTCGGCATGTCCATGTTCATGGACCCTAGTGTGAACGAAAGCCACGACAGACAGCAGGACCATGTCGTCCTCTTCCACCACCAACTTCCAGCGTCCCGTAGCCAGTCTGGCCATCGCTGGGGACTTTCCGAGGCAATTCCGGGCGAGTCGAGGCATGTACGAATGGCACAAGTTCGTGAGCAATTCGTACAAGGTCCGCGTGCTGGTCTGAAGACGTTGCTTGGCCTTCAGTCAATGGCATCGTGAGCCTTGATCATCCGATGCCGCTCCGTCGAAAAAGTAGGTGAAAAAGGGGAGGCAGACATAACGTGAGAACAATTCAAGCACGAAGCGTAAGCGAAAGCCTCAGTCTTAACCACTTTGCAACGGATCTATTCATGGAAAGTCAAAATTCCTTGGCTACCCTACTTCCTCTGCGACGCAACCGCGTCCATCTTTCGGTGCGGTATTGCCACCAAATGCCAAGTAGTATCGCCATCGCCGCATTGTAAGCCATCAACAGTTTTTGCAATCATAGCGCATTCATAAGCAGCAACATGCCAGTCATGGCAGCCTATCGTCCCCTGTCGAGAAGCCCGCCCACTCATTCGAGGTCTGCGACGGGTATCGGGGTCTCCTCGCCGTCACGATACACGTCCCCGACCTTCTTGCCCGTCTTGACAAGCCGTTGCCTGATGGCCGCGACGTCGCCGCTGCTCACGATGGTTGCGGACTGGTCCTCGAGAGACACATCGTAGCTGTTGATGCCGAAGGCTGAGGCGCAAGAAGTGTCAGCAGCGCCATCTTCAGGCCAGGTAATGTGCATCATCGCGGATCGACACGCACCTGAGTCTTGGCTCATCTTCTCCACGGCTTTGGTGATGGCATTGCTGCACCCACCGCAACTCATGGCCACTTGGAACTTGTATGTGTGCACGTCTGCCATCTTGAGCGGGATCTTGACTGCAAGTTTGGGATAGAGTAATGACGGAACAATTTGAACTTCGGTTTGCTGTGGTATGTAGGGAAACGTCGCGCTTTTCTATGCAGGTTGAGGAACAGTAAGACGGATTTACGATGCCGGATTTCCAAGAGGCCTTGTTGGAAAGAAAGGCAGGCGACCAGGGATTAATAATGCCGGAGCGGGACCCCTGGATTGGATTTAATTCCAGTGTAGGGCGACACGGCGAAAAGCGCGCAGCACGCCATGTCAGCCCCCCACCAATGAATGGCATCAGACCCAACCTGGTGGTGCCTGCCTGCCCGTGCCTCCAATCTCTTTTCTTATTTCTCCTGGTTGAAACATGCTCACACCGCATGCTCACACAGCGTGTGTGAGGATGTGGCTGGGGATGACGATGCGAATGCCTCCGTGCAACAGCAGCAGATTCTCCGGTTGCGTCGTGTTCCCCCTCTCATGGACATGACCTTGCTTTTTCCCGCTCTCCTTTGTGACTTGTGCTTCTTTGTTACGCGGTGCGATATACTGATGGCCACGTCGCAACGTGACGCACGGATGACGGGGACTCCTCCTGCGATGACCAACAAGGAGCAGAATCCATCACTGCTTCGCTGTGCCTTGTCTGGAACGATGCGCCCGCAGGTCGCGATCCTCGATTGCATCAAACTGTCCTGGAGGCGCACAACGATGCTGGGCTTTAGCTTCCGATGAGACCTCAGATTTCACTCACGCTCCTTCAGCCCGGCCCGGGGATTGCCGATCCGTAGCGCCTCGAGTCAAATGCATACTCTGGTCCGCGAAGCTCCGTATTATGTCCACGGACAACTATATGCTGAGGCGATGTTGGGAGCTCGGATGACCCGTTACACTGGCCCGCTGAGATGACTGACGACGCCGTACAATATGCGACTGGACATCCCACCCTCCCGGCTGACTGATGCTGTGCTGCGCGCTGCTACCGGCCACGTTGTCGCGCGCACCAAAGACATGGTGTGACAAGATGTCACTGGAGAGAAAAAGCGGATGCATTTGACCCTCGTCGTCAGGATTTTCCTACATGCGCTTCCGGGCTGACGGCAACCATCCGCTGGCTGGCACAGCTTGGAAGCTTGACAGCCGGCTTGAACACGGCCCTCTGACACTCACGGCTTACACGAACCGAAGTCGCGCGCGCGCAAGTAATATCTATATATCGAGAACCCGACGCTGCCGGTTGTTTGAGGGCTCGCAGCTTCATGTGACAGTGGAACTAGACAATATTCGTTTGGCTACATGAAGTTACACGGCATCAGATTGACTACAAAACTGGTTTCCTAATGCAGGAAGACATGAGAATGTATTGCATCGGCTTGAAATGAAAGAGTGAGACCTTTCCAGATATTTTTTGGAAAGGGGGTAATCGGCCAACGCACTACAACCGAGCAGACAGAACTTTTTCTTGCGTATCGGCCAAAGCCCAGTCGCTCGAGTACTTTTTGCTGCGCACAGAGGTAGCCTGCTCTTTGGTGAAGCCCTTTGCCTCGGTGGCCGGGTTATAGCCCAGCATATTCTCCTTGCCAATGGTGGCATCGTCGAGTCTAGGTGCGACCTTGCCGTCGGCGCGCTTGTACACGGTGACGACGGCGGCACCGCCCAGCCCAAGATTGTGCTGCAGACAGTACTTGGTGTTGGGGACCTCGCGGTTGTTCGCCCAGCCGCGCAGATGCCAGACAAGCTCGGCGCACTGCGCGATGCCTGTAGCTCCGAGCGGGTGACCCTTGGAGATGAGCCCTCCTGATGGGTTGATGACGTACTTGCCTCCGTAGGTGATATCGCCACGGCGGACGAGCTCGTGGGCCTTGCCCTTTTCGCTGAGGCCGAGGGCGTCGATGGTGACCATCTCGTTGGCGCTGAAGCAGTCATGCAGCTCGACGATCTGGACGTCGCCGGGCGTGATAGCAGCCTCGCTCATGGCGGTCCTGGCGGCGATCTGCGACATTTCGTAGCCCACCAGATCGATGGACCCGCGGGAAAAGAGACTGGGGGCATCTGTGGCTAAGCACTGTCCGGCAATCTCGACGGCCTGCTGTTTGAGATGCGGCCGCGCGTCAAGGAAGGCCTGGGAGACCAGAATGGCGGCGGCACCTCCATCCGAGGTAGGACAGCACTGAAGCTTCGTCAGCGGCGAGAAGACGTTCGGGGACTTGACGATCTGCTCGAGCGTGTAGACCTGCTGAAACTGCGAATAAGGGTTCTTGGGCGAGTGGGCGTGGTTGACGCGAGCAATCTCGGCAAAGTCGTCGTCCGTGGCGCCGTACTTCTCCTTGTACTCGCGGCCGGCGTTGCCAAACATCTGGGCAGCACCGGGGGCAGGCTCAACGCCCCGGGTCTCGGCCATCATGGTGACGGTGGTGCCGATGGGGTTCTCGCGATCGTTCCAGTGGCTCTGCAGACTGCCGGCCTGCATTTTCTCGAAGCCCACGACCATGACGCAGTCGGCTGCGCCGCTGGCCACGAAGGTGCGGCCCATGGCCAAGCCGGTGCTGCCCGTGGAGCAGTTATTGTTGACGTTGTAGATTGGGATCTGGGTCATGCCAAACTGGTAGAAGACGCGCTGGCCGCACGTGCTGTCGCCGTAGCAGAAGCAGGCGATGCCCTGCTCGACATCGTCGTAGTTGATCTGGGCGTCGAGGAGCGCCTTGACGCCTGCTTCGAACCCGAGTTCCGTGTAGTCGACGAGTCCGCGTGGCTTGATGAATTTGGTCATGCCGACGCCGAGGACGTACACGGGGGACTTTTGCTTGCCGGCCATCTTGCCGATGTGGAGGGTCAAGTTTTCGGTGCGGCGTCGAGATGGTATTACTTGTTCTTCATTGATCGACCCGATCAGCTTATCACGAGCTGTATCTGGACTGTTACAATGCAAAAACGAAATCGCAGCCGGTATCAATTCGAGACTGGCAGCATCGCGTATGACTAACAAGTGATGACTGTAAGTCAGCAAGTGGCGGCGCGGCTACCGAGTTTAACAAGAGGCTCTGTCTGGGGCGGCGTTCGGGACATCTATGCGGGGGCGGGGCAAACTAGCAGGCGATGCCGAGGTTCTCTCCTTCCCCCATTGCTCTCGAGAATGGATCATCAGCGACACGCGAGCATCGAATTGTGCACTATAACGACGCTGTGACCCGCCGAAATACAGCAGCACACACAGAAAGCACACCTCCATCGACGTGTCGCGGCCTCAACATGCTCACGGCAAGCCGTCCCGCCCGGACTATCGAGCAAAGAACGGAGCAGCCAAAAAACATCGCTTTGTCAAGATATGCCCGTCGCGACAACACTCATGCACCTGCCCCTTTTCTCCCCTCCTGTCCATCTCATCCAGCAGCCAAGTTCCACCAAGAACACGCCCCCCGTCTGCGTCTCGCGCGTTCGTTCGCATGCGCTCATCGGGCATTTCCCTACGTCGTTCAATTCCCCGTCCGTTCATTCCCCGGCCCAGCATGCTGATTCCCCGACAGCGTCTCCACCTGTGGACCCGACGCTGCTGGCTGTCGCTCCCGCTCTGCCCGAACAGGAAATGGGAAATGAAAAGACCGAGTTGCGCATACGCAGCTTTCGCATAATTGGCTTCAAGTGGGCTTCATGGGGCCGCTGGATCTTGACAAATGCACTGTTTGTAAGCTCACTACACACCAAAGTAGTCACCAGATATAATATGCAAAGCACTCCTGGCTGTCACCATCAGTATTTAATAAAGTAATCAGATGAAGCATCCTGAACCCGAGCTCTTCTACTTTGACTGTCTCTGGTACATCAAACCAGTAGCATTTTTACGACTTGAGATGTTTCGGGGTTTTGAAAAGCCACAACGTACCTTCATCTGACATACTCCTTACATAGTCAGAGCCAGCCTTCACTTCACGAAGAAGGAAATCACCCTTGACTAAAAGTGCTGTGCAAAGAAAAACAGGCCATAGCATCCCTTCACCCACCTTTCACTTACACCAATCCTCACCCACCAGCCAGTAACATGCATATCCTCATCATTGGAGGCTCCGGCCGCAACGGAAAACTCGTCATACCCGCCGCTCTCGCCCGCGGCCACACCGTCACGGCCCTCGTGCGGACACCATCATCACAACCCACCCCCCACGCCAACCTGACCATCATCCCCGGCCACCCAACCACGCTCGCCGACGTCCAAAAGGCGCTCACCACCCCAACGGCCCCCAAAGCCATTCTCATCACCCTCAGCCAGCGCCGCGTATCAGACAGTCCCTTCGCGGCCCTCAACCCCGACTCAACCCCGACGTTCATGGCCGATGCGTTGCGGACGGTGCTCGAAGCCGTTGGAGACGCTCTGCGGCCTAAATTGGTCATCAACTCGTCGCAGGGCGTGGGCGAATCGTGGACGAGCATGACGCTGCCGATTCGGTTGGTGTTTCGGTACTCGACCATGCGGGTTGCGCTGCAGGATCACGCCCAGGTCGACGCGTTGGTGAGGGAGAGCGGGCTGGACTTTGTGCTGGCGCGGCCTCCGAGGTTGGTGGATGGTCCGCAAGCGCCTCTGAGGGTGCTTGCTGACGATGGGAAGAACTGCGGCTGGAATCCTACGGCGACGAGGGCCAGCTTGGCCGCTTGGATGGTGGACGCGGCTGAGGCGTCCACGTGGGATGGAAGGGCCCCTGTTGTGTTGGATTGACTCACGAGCGTACGGCCACGTCGACGCCCGCAGGAACGGTGTTGCTCCAACGCGTCAGCAATACGTCGTACATCTTCTGTCTTGAGATATTATTGCTGAGTTTCACAATAGCTGTCAAAATATAGACCAACCAAATCCGCCCAATCAACATCATCCACCGCCCAACGCTACGGCAAAGTAGAGTTTCAATGTTTGTACGCCACCAAACAGGGTCATATCCGGTCCTGACCATGTCCTCAAATGCCATCCAGTACACAAGACGCCATTATTTTCAAGGGGAGAGATATAGTAAAAGGGGGTCGGGTCATACGCTCAAGCGCGCGCGCACACACCAAAAAAAAAGCCTCCCGGGGTATTCCTCCTCTTCCGCATCACATCCATCTAATCCCAGCCCGCCCACATGATCCAACCACCACCGCTGTCTGCTGATTCGCTCCCCATCGAGTCGTTCACGTTGTAATTGTATTGTTGCGGCAGCCTGCGCATATAGGACTCTGGGCTGCCGTAGTGATCTTGGGATATCCCATACAGCTTTTCCTTGCTCAATCCTGACGACCGTAGACAGACGTCCAGTAACCCCTGTAAGCTGCGTGTCACTTCGGAAATCTTGAGCTCCGGGCTCTTGACACTCTCCAATACAGTCGCAACGCAGAGTATGTCCTTGGTATCGCTCCCGCTCATGTGCTTGATGAGCAGGGACAGGCTTTCCTGCACAATGCCGATGAGTCGCAGAGGTGACCAAGGCATGACGCTCTCGCCAGACGACAGTGACAGCTCATCGTGACTTTCGGTGGATATGTGCGATGCTGCCGAATGATTCAGCATCAAAGCATCCGAACTCTGCCGGACGCCCGACTGTATATAATAGCAGATGCTCAACGACGAGTAGATGATGTCAGGTTTCAGGATCTGGTGATACATTTCCGCGATATCGCCATAGTGGTCCATCTTGGGATCCAGTTCGTCGAGGTATTTCAGAATCACCACACACGACTTGAGGAAGGACCTCGACACCTCGGCAGGTGCGTCGGATGCTCCCAAGGCGAGTGGTCGATACAGGGCCAAGAGCGGTCGCCGAACGTGCATATCCAAAATGACCCGGCTCCGCCATTGTTTACTCTTTTGGGCCACGCTGTATGAGCCTTGGCGGGGAAAGATGTAGTTGATGTCGTCGAGAAACCGTTCTAGCTTCATCCCAACCTCCAAAATCTCGGAATAGTCACGCAAGGAGTCGATTCGATTGACAAGTGGCGCCACTCTCATGCGGGCAGCGAGTGTGATGGCTGCGTAGACTTGCATCTGATTGTCCGTCACTTGATCGATTGGCCTAGTCGGAGGGAGGTCTTGCATATTGATGAACATCTCCGAGTCGCTGATGTTTCGTGGTGGTCGACAGGTGAAATCACCGTCCCGAAGCAACGACGGCATGTTGCACGCAATCGACATGTGCAAGTCCATGTCGGCCATTGTGAACCACAGCCTTCTTCGCATTTCACCCCAAAAGGCAGGGATGCGGGGTTCGAATTCCGATGGATCCCGATGCATGCCCATGCTCATGGCAAGCCGTAGGACGTAACCCAGCTTATTCCATGAGTCCTGCAGCCGTGGCGTGATCATTCTCGAGGCGTGAATCAGCAGGATCTGCACCTGCACGGTGCTGATTGTGGTGAGCTGCTTGCCTTTGAGGCCATCCAGCCAACTTTGTATCAGAGCGCAGGCCGTGGGAATATGCACGCCATCGATACGCTCATGACCCATTCCTTTGGACTTGGTCTCGAAGCGGGATGCTACCGAGAGCACACACAGAAGTTGCGGAAGAAATGACTCAGAGTCTAGGCTGCCGTCCCAGTACATGCCATATGCCTCGTAAAATGTCCGGGCGTGCAGGATGCGGTAAATTGACTCGGACGTGTCGAAATACACCGTGACCAGGCGATCACAAATGTCTTTTTTGGGTAATATGTCTTTCATACGCTTCTGTACCGGCATCATGGAATCGACAAAGACTGTGATGGGTTTCATTGCACGGTGCAGCTCGCCCTGCCAGTGCTTGTGCAGCAGGCCGAAGTTTCGGAGCAAAGAATCGACATTAGGCCTTTGGTGTTGTCCATTGAGATACGCACGCGCTTCTGGGAACTGAAGGTCGCCGAACGAGTTCGGACTGTGTCAGCCGATGCAACCGCGTTGTACGGAAGAGACCAATCGTGAACCACTTACCAAGTTGAGCATCACTCGCGGGGTATGTTGACCGAAGAATCGAGTCGTTTCTCCGCCTCGCTTGACGGACAAGCCCCTGACGGTACGATCGACTGCGTATACGATCCTCCCGCCGCTCGTGTCCGTAGGAGCGGGACTACGGCCCTGCATGTGCCTCTCCAGTCGCTCCATACGCAAAGTCAATTCTTCCAAAACGCCCGGTGAACCGCCATTCTTCGCCGGGGTTACATCAGTCTCGTTGACTGCGTTATTGTAGAAGCCTGAGCCGTTCGGCGGGCAGATTCGTTTTGACGGTCTGGTGGGATCGATTGGCTCTGTGTCAGACGCATCCGACAGATTCGCGGCATCGTGGTCGACGGCATATTTGCAATGGCGCGCGGACTTTTGACATTGCGAGCAGGGCAGAGAACGATCGCAGCGCAGCTTTCGTTTTCGGCATTCGGTACAAGATTTGACTGGTCTTGGGCGCTTGACACTTCTCTGTTGTTGCGAATGTAATTGCGGCTGCTGCGGTACTACTACCAGTGATTGACTGGCGGTTCCATGAGGAGGTGTGTGAACAGCATGCTGCGGCGGAGAATTTCTTATGTGTGCCGTCGTTGCGTCGAAGGCTTCCTGAGCCGACGCGGTCGACGAGGCCCTGCGGCGCGGGATCGTCACTGGTCCCGTGGTCGGAGAATTCGTCGGCAAGGGGTAGCCGTGCATCATGGTTGACATGTTGCCGTCGTCTTCAGACTTGGCAGAGACTGTCTTGCAGCAACTCAGTGCGCAAGGCGAAGAATGAGCCCAGCCGAGCTCGGTCGGCGGTTTTGTCCAGTCCTAATTGGTGTTTGGTATAAGCGACGGACATTAATCATGGTGGCCACCCCAGGCGACAGGCACAGGCGCAAAGCAGGTGAAGACTGCCGCTGTTGATCAAGTCCGGTGAAACCTTTCTGTTCAAGGGCAAATTCAGTAAAGCCGTCGATGCGTACCGGTGCACTGAAGATGATATCATCAAAGGCGCAGCCGCGGGCGACGAATGTGGACTGCAGATTCTGATGTGCGCGGCGTGAGCCGGCAAACGCACGGGATGGGAAGTAAAGAGGTATATGCACTTCGATGTGACGAGGAATGAAGTTGCGAATCAGGCCCTACACGAACATGATTCGCGGGGCGCGCGCCAGGATCGAGCACGCTTGATGAAGCAGGCGTCGAGCACTGGGAGCAAAGTCTGGGGTACTGGACGTCTAAAGTAACTTCATGCCCATGTGTAGTGGTGGTTCTTTGGGCCTGGGCTGTTTCGCCAATCCTGCCGGGGAGGGGACCGGGGGGGGGGAAGAGAATGATAGCAAGGGTGGGCCAATAGACTGTGTGTGGTGGGAAGGGGGTGGGCAATCGACCGGCGAGAGGTCAAGCAACGTGGAGGGAAATGCAGAGAGGCGACGAGGTCAGCAGAGGAAAGACCGTCGGCCCAGTGGTGCCGGCCGAGACAGCATGCGCAAAAAGGAAGGAGGTCCGGTTTCGTGAAATGCAAGCAGTAGCGTCATGAACCTGATGGTTCGTCGCACCGGGGGGAGGTGCCTAATTGGGCTCGAGCACGGCTGACGGCGACGACTCTGGCCAACCAGACGGACAAATCTGGAGAAGGGCAACAGAGAACAATGGCCGAGCTGCATGTGCAGGAGGTTTGCAGGTTGCAGGTTGCAGGTTGCATGTTGCAAAGAAGGACGCGGACGGGCAGGGAAGACGACTGTTGGCTCTCAGGCCGGGGAAGCGGCGCAGCGAATCAAGCGAAATCGCTGATGGGGGGAGAGGGGGGGCGGCCGCCAGCATCTGGGAGTTGGGGGAGGGAGCAGCATCTACGAAGGCACCACCACCCAGGGAGTACAAAACGGTGTGGCTTTTCCCCTGCCTCGACGAGCTGACACGACAGCGCAACGGCCGGTGGGGGTGGGCTGATTGGTTGACCTCGGGCTGGTCCATAATATCACCATGTTGGTCGTTTGGGGTTGGTGGTGGTGTGGCTGGCAAAAAGGTCTCTTTCGGGTCCGCCGGTGCGCAGGTCGAATTTTCACTCGGCTCGGCTTCTTGAGGGGTGTTGCGGGCGCCCTCGCCTTTCCCTGCGAGACACCCGCGGGCACCCAGGGGCCATACGTCACCTCCGTCCGCCCCAAAGCATCGCAACAGGGGGTCGGCTCCGGCCATCCTGATGGGCTCGTGACGGAACATCACTGATGGGTCCCACTCGCTCCTTCCCTGCCCCAACGACACTTGGCGTGCGGCTCGCCTGCAGCCAGTCTGTTGGAGCCGAGATTCCGTTTCAGTCATCTCAGGTACTTTACTCACGCAGCCATGCCCCCAAGTCAAATCAACGACTTGCTGCGCAAAACCATTTGGACTGCGTGTTCCGCACATTGCCATTTTGTAGGTGATGCTTCTCAGCGAGAAACCGGATTGGACAGTGGCGAAGCTAGGTGGGGTATCACTTCACGCAAACTTGGAACGGCCGAGAAACATAGGGGATTTGGAAGCAAATGGAAAATCACTAGCAAAACTGACAGCTGTTTAGTGCTCGTCTTCGGACCCAGCTCCAACTCTATTACATGTTTGCTCCGTGCCAACCAGAAGCCACAAAACAGCCTATCCGCCTTGATTCCACGCTACACGGCGAATTTTAGCGCAGCCTCCAGACTTGATGATGACGATGCACCAGTCCTGGGCGGGCTCCCGAATACGATGCGCAGTACGTAGTACTCCGTACGGAGTGGGAGTGCTACGCAGTCGATGCACACACCAAATGGATGCCCATTTCCCATCATAACGCATCACGACAGCCCAAGCAACTTATGTGGCGCCCCGTTTGGCCGCCGCGTATGCTTGGCACTGCGCGGCATGCTCCATGATATTTACATCGTCGTTTTTCCATTATGCCTGCGAACCCGAGTCTCTGCTCTTCTTTGCGTTGTCTTTCCCAAGCACATTGGGAAGAAACAATAACGCACCAAGGAAAGCCACATTTTCACCACATCCGCGCCTGAGTGTCGGCCGGATGCGCAACTCCGACAATCATGTGGACGTGAGGTATCATCCCTGGACACCTTCCCCAGCGTTGATTCTGGACTGCGCGGATCTTCCATGATCCACAATCAGCAATCAGTCTAGCACCAACACAGCGCGCCGGGTGTTGGATTGCAAAACCAACTATCTGTCGGCAAAACCGGCGCCTCGGCCGAATCAGGCTGGGTCGCCCCCTCTCATACTTTCCTGATTGTCCCCCGTCGTCTCGTGCAGAAAGCCACTGCTAACCAAATGTCCACTAACTGATAGACTATGATTGACAGGCACTCGGCGAGCCAGTATAACGTTGCCGAGTAGTCTGGCGCATTGTCATGATGAAAGAATGCACTACCGGTATGGTCGACGGTGGAACCGACACCGTGCACTCAGTGTGGACTTTAACGTCGTTGGTCCTTCACTATTGCCTATTACAACTGACACGAGCACGTCGTTGGTCTCTCTCAATACTTGGCTGGGACATATGATGATGATTCTATTGAAATCGAGCAAAGGATTGATGAAATAACGTGCACCAGCACGCCTTTTCGTGCTTTGATTTCAAGACTTCCGCAGCAGACTGAGCATTCTCAGAC
This sequence comes from Aschersonia sp. MBC 877, assembly GCA_030787035.1. Classification (NCBI taxonomy): domain Eukaryota; kingdom Fungi; phylum Ascomycota; class Sordariomycetes; order Hypocreales; family Clavicipitaceae; genus Aschersonia; species Aschersonia sp. MBC 877. The sequence continues at coordinate 32,092 of JARJUA010000456.1, read as the reverse complement.
AGATGATACCTCGGATTGGGAGCGCTTGCGCAAGATCTTGGAGCAACGCGTGGTCATCGTTATGCCTTCCACGACGCTGCACGTTATGTGAAGTATAGACTTCAGCGATGTACCCGGAGGCAGGTTACTTTGGTGTTGACACAACTCCGCAACTTGAATGTGCTTCTCATGTTCGAAGGGTACATGTGTTCATATTTGGACAGCCGCACCCAACCGGGAATTGTCACGATCAATATAAATTGACGGGAACCAGCTCAGCCTCGCATAGGCCAGTAAGGCAAGCGACGAAAGACCCGGGACGCCTTACACATACAGATTTTGTTGGACAACCTCACTGCATGATCCTCGAGTGGTGTCACGAAGCCAGCAATTTCGACGCTGCGCTTCGGTGACAACAAAGGACCAATATTTCGTCAACTATTGACGATCTCATGTGTGCGATGATTTATACTCGGATTGTCAGTGTCTACAAGTGAATTCGACGTCTGATATACTCTGACAGCATCGTGGCCCAAGAGGTGACCAATTTCGTGGTTACCTGGCTGTGGTACTTTGGGTGCCGCGAGTCGCGTATCAGCAATCAAGCTCTGGTAATAATAGGGTATGCCCCCTCCTCCTTTGCCTGCCAAGGGAGGGGGGGGTGTCTAAGGGGGATCGAGGACGGGCGTCCCGGCAATTTCGGGCAGGAAATCAATCGAATTCTTTCACTTTCTTCACTTCGTATGGAAGACGGTATCGTGGCAAAGCCCGGGCCTCGAGCACCGTGTTGCGGGCCATCGGAAATTATCCCGTACCTTGACCACATGGTTGCTTCCCCTGCTGACAGCATTTTTGCCTGTGGCATGAGAAACCGCGCTATCCCGTCTGTTTGCTGTCGTTGGTAGATGCTGCTTTTTCGCAAAGGGTCATGAACCAGGGATGGCAGCTACGAACCATGAGTGGTGGACGGTTGGCCCCGGCTCGGCGGACAGGATGTTTCGACGTTTCGATTCAGAGCCGACGCTCAAAGTCGAGCACGGTGGGCCGCTGCTGACTTGGCATTAAGCCATCCCCGTCAGTAATCGGCACCGGTGTCCCCAAATCTTGGAAAGGCGGTATTGTCTGCGACGTCAGGAAGGCATGACGACTATTACAGGGTGCCATCGTCAGGGATGGTGATGCGGGATGTCGGGCGTGCTGCTTGGGAAGGACGGTCGCAGAACAGTCGCCGGGTTGGGCGGCACGGTTTCCGGACCAGCCATCATGGGATGGCAGACGCGTTGCGCCCCAGGGTCAGTTTTCGAGTCGACGGATATATCATTTTTCACAATGACCGTCATCAAGCACCACATGGAGCACGGAGAGGCTGGCGCGCCACCAGCAAACTCGGCATCATTACGCTCGCCAAGGCACAAGGGTGATGATGGTGGGCGGATTGTGTCATGTAGTTGCAATTGCCAAGGGGTCCAAAGGGGGCAGGTTTTCGTTGGGATGACTGTTGGTTGCGCAGGTCGTTTGGGGGCAGCTGCACCACACACGATCTCCGGGCCTTCTCGTTTGCCCGCGCCCATGGCTCATGATGGGTTGACAGTCGCTGCCTTGGTCGGAAACTGCTCGACGGACTCCCAGCTCGCCTCTTCTCCCCGGGTCCGGGCCTTGGCCGCAATCGATTCGGCCGTGACGCTGCGTTTCCGATGGTGCCATGCCATTCAGTTGCACGGCTATCCGAAGGGGTTTCTCTCTGCAGGGGTCTGATGGATATCCAGGAGGGGTTTTCTTTTCTCCCTCCCCTCCCTCTTCTTCGCAATCGACCAACCCTAGATGCCGCCGAGTCGTCGCCGATGCATTGGCGACTACATGCCAACCCGATCTGCTCATGGGGCACCTATGGAGCATTTTCAAACGCATCGAAACGCTCATGGGCTCTTTCCCCGGAGCAATTGCCGGGGTCGTTTTGTCGAAATTGGGGGAGGGGGGGTTCCGAAATCACGGCAGAGGCCTTGGTCACAAAAGCGGCTGCGTTCAGTTCCCCTTGATGCGCACATTGCGAATCAAAGAGCCGTGACGTCCGATCATACCGGCCCTGGACGCAGTCCATATCTACAAATGTCGTGCTCTGACGTACTTTGGTCTGGCAGCAAGACGCCGAAGATCACGTCACGTGCTCGACATGGCGTTCAAAACCGTGCCGGTATTGTCTAGTTGGCAGACCAAGTAATAAGTTTGTTTGTTTGGAGATGCCCGCCCGTGTGGGCTGAGGTGCCCCATACGCACACTTTAATGGTTGACACGTCACTCGAGCACAAAGCACACTGGAGCCTTTCTCTGTGTCGTGGTGGTCATTGCTCAGCTGCACGAACCCCTGCCCTGTCTGTCCTGGAAGTGGCTCAAGAGCCATGACGGCCATCCTCTTCGTCGGGCCATGCACCGGGGGGTTGTTGGCCACGGAGCTGGTGCTCATCATCCGCCTCATTCGCTGCTCCCATCTCAACACCCAGTGCCCGCAACACATTGCGCATGAAGCCCTCCCCGCCCCGATTGAAGTGTGCCTCAATGTCCCTCTGCAGCTCGGCGTCGTCGGCCTCTTGCACTGCGCGGGCGTGCTCATCATCGTCGTCTTCCTCGCCAAACATGCCGGGGACTGCTGGTTCGGCGGCACGTGCAGCCTGGCGAGCCAGCAAGTTGTTGACGTGGGCCATGAGGTTGCCCGTTCGACCTTGTAGCTGCTGATGCGTCGGACGCCAGGGAAGACGGGACGCCTCACTGGTAAATACATTGTCCTCCTCTGGCGGAGGCAGGGGATCGAACTCGTAGTTGGGTTGGCTGTCCAGGATGTTTCGTGGCGCTAGGCTCAGAAGCGAAGTTTGGCCCTCGAGGTACGCCAGCCTCGCGGAGGCGAGATCGACGGCCGCGTCATCTGATGGTAAGCACTTGACGTCGATGCGGTTGGAGCTTTTGGCTACGTTGAGCAGCAGCGTCGTTGCCTGCGGGTTGTTCCACAAATCCTTGGTCTGGTGCACGTACAGCTTGGTCCAGAAGGCCCTCGCGTCCGAGGAGGAAGCGGCCGTGCCCCAGATGGCGGGTGGCGTGTCCAGGTTCAGCTCCTGAAACAGCGTGCAGTAGAGCCACGGCACGGTCTCGAGGCCCTTTGCGAGAGAGCTCTCCGCGCCCCGTTCGTCGCCGGTCTGGAGCTTGGCCAAGACGGACGTCTGCCGCAGGTACACCATGTCCGGATGCACGTCAAGCGCCTCCAGCTCGCGGAGGAACTCGACGAGCCATTCGCCTTTATGTGCCCGGATGGCCAGAACGTGTAAGTAGTGCCTCATCCCGAATGGATCCTGGGGGTCCATGGCAAACAACAGCTTGGCCCATTCCAGCGCCGTGCGATACGTCCCCTTGCGCAAAAGGCTACGGAGGTAGTGAAATCCTGCAAGCCAGAACTGGCGGTTCTCGGGCCTTCTGAAATCCAGCCGCGCCCTCCCACGCTCTATATCCTGTCGGAAAGACGACGTCGTGACACGCCCAAAGGTGAACAGGGCTCGTTCGCAAAGTTCGGCCGACAGTGCCATGTTCTGATCCTGCTTCGCCACGCTGCTGACCTGCAACAACGTTGATACGTGATACGCTGCCATCCACATAAGACTCGTCAGCTACGTCCGTTCATCACTTGCTCCGTCCTGAGCGGGCACTCACGCGTCTGCTTCAATAGGTGCACCATCCTCATCGGGTCTCCAATCTGGACACTCCCAAAGAACAATGCCTGCATCGCCTCGTACTCGGGGTCGTGCACGTACGCATACTCCGTCTCGTCATGACCCTTTCGCACCTCACACATGGTCAGCCCGCCGCTTGTCTGGCGCGGCCAGTGTTCGCGGCCTAGTATGAAGGCGTTCCTGCGGATCGAAATCTCTGGCAGCTTCTTCGCGCCCGGTGGTTCGCGCAGGAACGTTTCCAGATCGACTTGCTGCGCGGGCCGTGGACGACGTCTATCTTGCTGGTTTTCCTCTGCGGTCGCCGACTCAATCACCTCGCGGCCGAAAAGCTGGCGCATCTCGTTAATAGCGCGCAGGTGGTGCGTGTTGATGGCCAGTAGGTCATTGATTCGCAAACAGCTGTGACCTCGTGCATCGTCACTCTGTTGCGTGTGTCCCGTGATATTAAGCTCCTTGATAGCTTTGTCAATCTCGTCCTCGTCTGCCACCGCCGTGACGTTCTGTTTCTTCTTGTTCTTCTTTTTCTTCTTCTTCCGCTTCTTCTCTGGGCATGTCGTCGTGTCTAGCGAATGGTGCACAGACTCTTCGCGCTCCTCTACATTGTCGTCTTCGTCTTCGTCTTCATCTTCGTCTCCGTCGCCCAGCGCAGCGAAGAGATTCGGCCGCCGCGCTGGCGCCTCGTGCTCGTCGGACTCGTTCTCGGACGTCTCGACCGGTGCTTGCTTCTGCAGCTCCTTCTGCGCCTGCATTCGGCGCAACTGCCGCGTCGACATGATTGATTAGAGGAGTCTTGTGCACAAGGACGAAATGAAATGGAGTGGGACAAGGTTTCCCCCATGAGTGTCGCTGGGCGTTTTGCTCTTTTTTTTTATGGAAATTTCGTCGATAGAGCCATGACGTTGATGGTGGGGTCATCGACTCACTCGGCCTGACACCTGCCATAAACCTCCAGTAGCCGCTGATTGGCAGGCTACGACATCCCAAGAATTTGACTGTACTTGGCCTGTACAAGAAACCCGAGACAGCAAGGAGCAAATACTGCAAGGGAGGAAGAGAAGGAAAGATCGTGGATGGTTTCTTTACAGACTAGCTTGTTTCGGCCGTCATGGCTCATTAATCTTATTCTCAAAATTTGTCATTTGGAAGTGAAAGCTGTAGAAAAGGTGCCGTGATGCAGATTACATCTCGACATCTTTCTGCGCTGAGAACATGCAAAGCTCATTCCCTATGGCGTCTTGCAGCTTGACCCAAATCGTGACCGATTCCTCGTTCCCTCCTCGGCCACCTCGTGTACACGCAAGGCTATAGCCGCCGCTTTTGCTCAATCCAAACTCCCTCGCTTGTTTGACCATTCCATGGCCGTTCAAGAAAAATATTAAAAACCTCACCGCCCTTCAGGTCCACCTACTCTCGTCTTATGGACCACGAGGCTGTTGATCCTATCATCATCCCGCTCGAAGCGAGGAGCGCCAAAGTTCCCGAAATTCGTCGTCGAATCATGTTCATAGATCAAGAACCGAGGAATAGACCCAAGGAAAAACGAATGTGACCAACATTCCAAAGCGTTTCTTCAAAAGAAAAAACAGGAGGAGACTGCAGCTACCTTGAGCTGTTGATGCTGAAACAAGATACTTTTGTCCCGCTGCCAGCCACCGTGGGGGCAGTAGGTGTATTTGGCTAGAGAGCTGGTCTTGCGTCGCAATGATCACTGATTTGCGACAGCAGCCTGGGATGGCGATCGGCTGCTGCCACGTCCGCCTCGATTGGAGCCACCGCGACCACCACGACCGCGGCCGCGTCCACGACCACGGTAGTTGCGATAACCGCCGTCCACACTCCCTTGTCCAAACGTTTCCATGTTCCTACGCTGTTCTTCCCCCCTCCATTCCCTGCCACCAGGTTTTTGACCGCCATTTTCTGCACGATCCTTGGCTTCGCTCGATATGTTGTCAAAGAATGATCGCGATCTGTTATACGGATTGCTGCCATTTTGCTCCGTCTCGGGTTCATTGTAGACCGACTCACCAGGCGACTCAATCGTATCGCCAGAAGCAATCGCCTCTTTGGCAACGTCTCCTTTGTTGAACTTGGCGTTAGACTGGGCAAAATCGAAGTCGGAGTCTGGCACTTCGACCTTGGCCGAGCCAACGGATCGACCACCTCTTCCGCGGCCTCGGCCACTTGGACCCGGTCGGTGAGCGTTGACCCTCATTTCGTTGACTTTGCTCGTCAGATTGTCCATGGCATTAGGCCCGCTGTCCCCCAATCGCGCCATGGCAACTGCAACGGCGGCTTTGGCTGCATTGGTGGCATCTTCAACGCTAGTCGGCGCCACGGCAGATTGTGACTTGGAGCCGGAAGGTACTGTCTTCCCAGCATTGGGCAGTTGAAATGGCCGCGCGCTTGGCCCCGTGAGAGGCAGAGCTGGAGCAGGGCGGCTTGCATTATTGGCTTTTTGGGTGTTCTTCGCGCTGCTGGCTGCCCCTGCACCGTTATTCAGATTTGTAGCCACGGCTTTTACCTCCTCGACGGACGGCTTGGACTCCACAGGAGGGTTTGGGGCGCTCTGAGCAGCTTGACGGCCTCCTTGAGCGAGGGACTTGGGCTCTGTGGGACCCGATGAGGAAGCCTGTTTCTGGTCGGCGCCAGCGGGTTTGGTATCCTGGGCTGAAGCAGCAGGTCCTTGCGCAGCATTTCCTGCAGGAGGCAAAGGACCGCTGGGACCAGAAGGGAATTGAGGATTGCTCCAGGGCCCTGGAGGACCGTGAGAGAACCCTTGGCCAGGTGGGAACCATCCAGGAGGAGGCGGATACGGTACTCCAGCAAACCCCGGGCCAGTCATCTGTCCAGGACCGCCTCCACGGCCCCAAGATCCCGGAGGCGGCGGTCCGCCATAATAGTTGTTTTGAGGAGGATAAGGAGGCTGAAAACCACTGGGTCCCTGTGGAGGCGGGACGTTCTGGTTCTGTGATTTTGGTGCTTCTCTCGGCCGCGCCTTTGTCTTGGTTAGCCCAGCGTCAAACAACTAAGAAAAGAATACGACAAATGGTGTGAAGTTGAGTCCAAGCATCAGAAGGAAGGCAACGGAAATCTCGACATTGTTTTTTGCGCTTTCCGACGTAACAAAAGTTTTACATCCGTAATAATTCATCATTGTGGAAGGACATGATATACACGCTGAGCGAAGCACAGCAGGGGGCTGGAACGCGTTACTCACTCCAACGATAGCAGGGTCATCGGGCATGGCGGGAATTTTCGATTCCTTATTGCTGGGAGGCTCTTCGATGCGAAGGTCTTTCACGTCGCTACCACGAAACACGATGTACTCGTACACTTGGTCAGAAGGGGCAATCTCCTCTGCAGGCCTGCCCCTCCGCCCTTCTGTGCCAAAGGAGCGAACATTCTCGAGGGAGACGGTCGATTCGTCCGAATTGATCTCGTGGAGAATGCCTACGTAGCTGGATCGCAGCTCAATTAGTCATGAGGGGAAAGCTGAAGGAAGACGACGTGACGCACCGAATGTCACTTTTGGAGATGAGTGAAATGCGGGAACTGGATTCATGTGTCAGTAGTATTGCGCAAGTGTGACGAAGAAGGAACGAGCTCTGGCAGACCCTAGGAATTCAGACATGGCTGTGAGAAGGCCGCGTTTGTAACGCAGCGAGCCTTAGACCCCGGGGAGGGGTAGGGGGAAATGATCAACAATCGGCGGTCGGCAGTCAGACGTATGAAGTTGCCTAGAGGGCTGATTTATCTTAGAGGCCAACACCCGAGACGAAGGGCTTCAAACGTTATGGTGTGTAAGAATGATGGTAGCGGGGAGGAGGGAAAACGAGGCGTGTACTGGAAGGATTTTGCATGGTCAATGGGCGTCTGGAGCTCTCCCCACACCGCAAGCAAGCCTGACCGAAGCGGTTTCCGCTGCGTGGCCCCACATGCCAACTCGCACAGCCAGACCCCATACATAAAGGAAGGTAGGTATGTGGTTTAGTAACCCTATGCGTGAGTACATTCGTTTCTCACTCAAACACCAGGTGCCTGTCTTCGGAGCACTTGGAGACATGCGGCAGACGTTTTTGATGCCAAGGATGCTTCCTACTGATCTGCATCAATCTCGGACTGGATCTTGGGACTGCACTGGGCTTTTGCGTGTCACCTGGACCAGGGCAATCTCAGGGCCCGGAAAGGATCAGAGTCACTCTCTATCGCATCAGACTTGACCCTGCTCGTCGATCAAGCGTCATTTTCGCACCAATTCCAATGCCAGTTGATTGCTAAATGAAACAATTGAAGCCGAAACAAAAACGTCCCCCCATGCAATATTAAGAGTTCGTGCGTCAATACAGAATACAATTACCGGAACTTGCTAATAATGACAGCCACGATCAAGAGTACCAGCACAGTGATAATGGAAATGGTTATTACCCGATTCGTAGCCATTCTGTTTTTCTCATAGGTCAGCGTTTCTCTTCCTTTCAAGTTTCCAATCAAGCTGCAGCCGGAGTTGGCCATTACCTACGGGCCATGCCCCTCAACGTCTTAACGCTTCTGTCAACATAGCCTTCGCTTTCCAGTAAGACGCCGTGAGTGTGCTGAATGCGATTGCGCTGAATCTCCAGGTCCGCTAGCGTGCTCGCTCCGATAGCCTCTGTCTCACTGGCTAAGGCCTGGCTTGCCTTTAAACGTTGCGTGCTGCGGTCTAGACGATCAGTGCCTGACAAGAGCTGCTGGCGCTGCTCAAGGTGTATATCGGATGACCCGACCGGCTCATCTGTATATCGACCACCGAACAGGGCAGCACGGTCCGAGGCCAGAGCAGTAAGTTTCCGTCGATTGGCATCGACGTCTGCTTCGTAATTCCGGAAGCGCTGGTTGACCTTGGCCCGCGATGAAGTTGGTATGTTCTGTTTTTCGAGACGCATGGATCCTAACTTGTTGGAGAAGGGCTGTCAACACGGAGAGATCGCAGGGATGATATGCTGAGTAGTCGCATAAACATACCAACTCATCTGCCTCTTCCAAGGCTCGTTCAGCCTGTGCAACGGCGCTTTTGCGAGCCTCTCCGGAGAGCTCCGGGATTTGATCCAGCTTTTGCGATACATCTGCTTGCACAAGCTTGAGCTCGGCCTCGTACGAACTGAAGAGTTCGGAGCCAGCTTCGGTGTCGAGTGGATTGGACATGACGCGCTTTCTTGGCGACGGACTGTGAAAAACAGACGAGGGAACTGGCGGTCTGGTGACTATGTGGCCGTTGATTGTCGTCCGCGTATATTGAAAGGAATTTATGCTTGATTGTTGCTGATTTCAGGGCCAAGCTGCTGCTTCTTGTCGGTGCTTCGAGAGGATGACGGTTTCAGTTGACAGATGCGGACTCGCCAAGCCTCGGGCAATGTCACAGGACGGGCACACCGCTGACATGATCATTGCTCACGTGACAGGACCCGAAAGGCATGGCCCGTGCGTCTAGCCAATATCCATAACATGCGCACTCGCAAGTTTCTCGGCTAGTTTTCTTCTTTTTTTTCTTCATAGAAAGTTGAAATGTCCCGCAAAAGAAGAAAACCGGCTGAGCGTCGTGGTTATTACCACAATGGCGTGTAGTTGTATTGACCGGGCAGATGGATGCGAGATGACCTTTTTTGAGTTATTTTTGCACGGCGCTTCTAAGAATTGGCGACTCGTATTCACGTTGACCGATCCCGTTGAGTGCTCGACATGCCAGTGGTGAAGAGGGAGATGGTCCCGGCTTGGTTTACTCAGTGCCTGAAGCAATCTCACGTATGCCCAATTGCGCCGCATCAAACCCGCAAAAGCCCGAGTGCATGCATGCGAATTACTCAGACAGCTGTCTGATTCGTGCCGAGTCGAACATTCGCTTCTGTGCCTAAACCCTGAATTTTTTTTTTGAGGAAGGGAGAGGAGTGAGCCTTTTCCGGCGCGTCAAGATCCAGAATGGAGAAGGCCGGGAGAACATCGTTCTTCAAACGACAACAGTGGGTGGGTGCCTTGTACAGGGCCCAGAGCGGGACTGGATATACCAACGGATTTGGGAGGCGCGTGGTGGGTGCTGGAATCCGCATTAGGTCCCGCTGTGGCACGGTTGCCGACTTTGTGGTACTGATTGGATGCCATTTGCTGGCAGTACGGCGCCTTGCGTTTCCCGTCTCAGGTGTTGAAGCTGACGGACGGGGCAGCGACGTCATGCACTGGCGAGCCCGGGCTGGGCTGGGCCTGGCTGGGCTGGGTCGAACGGGTGTTCCAGGCTCTTCTTGCAAGGGCGACGTTCTGCAACACAGAAGCTGGTCACGCGGAACCTTGTCGTCAACCGCAGACACGGGCTAGACAAGATATGTATTTGGAGTTGTATATGATGCAGGCTTTGCCGTCCCTCCCGCAGTCGACGATAGAGGCCTCGGCATAGACCAGCTGCTCTCTTTCTCGGATCAGAGCGAACACCATGACAAGGCCGCAACACACGTAAGTGCCTTCGGCCAACCATCTTTCGTCACTTCGGCGTCATTCATCATCGACTTTACCACGCTAGCTTCGGCATCTGCAGGTGCTGCAACCACGAGTGTGCATGCTGTTCCCTCCTTGCTGGTAGCTCAGCTCTCGGCATGCTAGACAAGCCTTGCCATGGTTCTGCTTGGCTATCTCGGTGGCGCTTTGGTAACTCGACCGAGAGCGAAGAAGAGGGTCATTATGGGCTCCCCATTCCATTGCGGTCCTCCTGCTGGCGTTTTCAGCCCCCTCCCACCGCGTCCTTATGTCTTGTCGCTACTTGATCGCTCAACATGAGTTTTCCTGTTGACTCGGCTCTTAGGAAAAAGGTGGCCATTGTTGGCAGCGGGTGCTCAGGCATTGCTGCTCTCTGGGCTTTGAATCGAACGTACCACGATGTCTATTTGTATGAGGCGGCGGATCGACTCGGCGGTCACACCAATACCGTCCAGTGGAAAGTGGGCAAGTTCTCGGCCGCCGTTGACACGGGTTTCATTGTCCTCAATGCGGCCACGTATCGTAAGTGCTGGCCTCGGATATGCAAGCTGCGCTGGTCCGATACTAATTCGATGCAGCAAACTTCATCAATTTCTTGAAGAAAATTAATGTCGCTGCTGAACGGACGGAGATGACCTTTGGCGTTTCCAGGGATCAAGGGCTCTTTGAATGGGCTGGTACCAACTTAGCCTCCATTTTCTGCCAGAAGAGAAACTTGTTCTCGCTTCGGATGTGGAGGATGATCTTCGACATTGTGCGATTCAACCAATTCGCCCTCGACCTTCTCGTGACAGAAGAAGATGATGAGATTGTCAAGGAGACAGATCGAATTCGGCATGCCCCTGGAATGACGGAGACCATTGGAGAGTACCTAGAGCGAGAAGGCTATTCAGACGCGTTCCGCGATGATTATCTCATCCCCATGACCGCCGCTGTTTGGAGCACGAGTCCCGACAAATGCAGTCTCGAGTTTCCTGTCTTGACTCTGGTACGGTTCTTGTAAGTGCACCTCCACACTTTTTTCTTGGCTTGATGTCCTCAGTCTCCACGTTGATTGACCCGCAACACAGATGGAACCACCATCTCTTATCTACCTTAGCTGCTCGGCCGGACTGGCTGACCCTGAAAGAGGGCTCACAGTCATATATAGACGCTGTCATGAAGGGATTCCCACCCAATCACCTGTTTCTGAACACGCCGGTGGGGAGTCTACGAAACGATGATGAAGGCCGCGTGGTACTGCAATTCGAAAACGGAAAGACGGACACCTTTGACCATGTCATTCTCGCCACTCACGGAGACCAGGCTTTATCTATATTGGGATCATCCGCGACGGAGATGGAAAGAGACGTACTGTCCTGCTTTCACACTTCGCAAAACGAGGCTGTTCTTCACTCGGATCTGTCCTTGATGCCGCAGAACCGCAAGGCTTGGTCCAGCTGGAATTACCTGACTACATCGTCGCCTTCCAAGGCCAATATCGACCAAGTGTCTCTGACGTATAACATGAACATCCTCCAGCACATACCGCGAGAGCCATATGGCGATGTTCTTGTGACGCTAAATCCGCTCCATCGACCGCGAGCCGCGCTTACAAAGGCCAGATTTTTCTACTCCCATCCTCTGTATACACCATCAGCAGTGCGTGCACAAAAGTTTCTACGACACATACAGAACAAGCGTGGCATCAGCTACGCCGGAGCCTGGACCAAATATGGCTTCCACGAGGATGGCTTCAGCAGCGGTCTTCTCGTCGCGCAAGAGCATCTTGGGGCAAAACTACCTTTTGAGTTCCAAGATTCGACGTACAGTCGCGGCAAGACGCCTGTATTGGGCCTACTTGACCATTTGACGAGACTCATAGTTCTGCTGATACAGGTTTTCGTTATTCAATTTAGCGAACGTCTGGGGCAAGCGCGGTCCGCCAAACCGACACTTAATGGCGTCAAATCTAAGCGATTTTAGGATTGAGGGAGAGAAGTCGGAGCTGCGTGGCGTGAGCTCTGATCGAAAGGCATGAAGCTTCCGTGAAAAGAACCAGATGCTTTGACCAACGGCACATAAAAGTCGTATCTCGCTCCGGACTGTTGGTGTGGGCCTGCAAAGACCATTTTGCCCATGCTTGACTGTGTGATAATGCTCTCACCTATGCAATCTCCGTGCTGCGAGAGCGCTTGATCCTCCTAGTCAGAAAACATCAGCGATTGCGTCACAGTATTTGACCATGAGTTGGTTCCGCACCCTGTGAACTATAGCCGTTCCTTTCGTACTTAAAGTCCCCTGACTGTACCTGAAGTAGGTATCTTCGCGGCTCACCATGTTTTGTACAAAATTGTCAACATAGTAACAAAAACACAAGCACTGTGATAGTCCTGTAACAGTCCCGTAAGAGTCATTCAGGCTTGTGATAACTACCTTGGTATAGAACTCTGACCAGCGATGCCAAGCTCTTACCACAAAACGGGGTGTGAGCAGCCTAAGTACTTACCCATTTAACCCCACCCCCTTCCGCGTGGGTGGCGTGGGTTGTCCTATGGGCCCACGTTTCCTTACCTTTTCAATCTATTTGACTTGAACTCGATTGCACGCGATGAACAGCGCGCTGCGGGCTGCGCATGGTTCACGATGCGCCATTCGTTCTCATCGAGTATGCTCGTCCGCTCATTTTATCAGGGGTCCTCTAAGCGTTCCTCCTGGACGATATGTGTCGACGTCGACACCGCGGCGGGCACAACATGCCCATGCGCCCTCGATGGAACAGATTCGAGCTCACTACAATAAAAAGAACCAGACTGTTGCGTATGTGGCGTCTCTTTCCTGAAAGTTTGTACTTTTCAATGACTGGAACTCTTTTGGGTCGCCCAGATATTACACACTGAGTGTGATTCTTGGAACCGTAGCAGTATCTTACGGATCCGTGCCCTTGTATAAGATGGTAGGCAGGCGCAGCTCTTACCGAACGACACCCATCTCTGACATTTACTTTTCCAGATATGCCAAACAACAGGCTGGGGCGGGCAACCCGTTCGCGCCCACGGTGGCTCCGTAGACGGCACCGACCTCTCCAGTCGCCTCATCCCCGTCACATCAGCGAATCGCATCAAAGTCACTTTCAACGCCTCCGTTTCAGACGAACTGCCTTGGAAGTTCGTGCCTCAGCAACGCGAAGTACGTGTACTACCGGGCGAGACCGCCCTGGCTTTCTACAAGGCGACGAACCGGGGCGACAAAGACATCATTGGCGTGGCCACGTACAGCGTCACACCTGCGCAGTGCGCACCATACTTCAGCAAGATTCAGTGCTTTTGCTTCGAGGAGCAGCGGCTAAACGCGGGCGAGGAGGTCGATATGCCCGTCTTCTTCTATTTGGACCCAGATCTACTGAATGATCTGAACATGAAGGGTGTAGAGACAGTCACGCTAAATTACACGTTTTTTAGTGAGCTCACTGCGCACTCCTCGATGCCTTGACAAATACTGATACGTTAGCAGAAGCGCGATATGACAATAACGGCAAATTCAAAGCTCCAGTGCCCGTCACGCTGTGATCCTGAACTTTTTGGAGACGTTCAGACCGTGTCCGACTTTTATTGATTCAACGTCCACCGATCAATATGATTGCAAATGCAAAGAATCGCCCTTTTGCATTTGGGACTGTATCCTTGGCGCGCGTTGAGTTCATCCGATTCAGATCTTGTGCTGATGTCACTACCGTCGGGGTTGTCAGTAATCGGCTTCCACCGAGACGGCCGACGAGCCTTTCGAAACTCGCAATCGAAGCACTTGCGGTGGTTGTTTTTTAAAGAAGAATTAGACAGGCTTTCCATACACACAATATGTATATACACTCCACTACATATACATCGGGCGCAAACTCGCAGCTTTCGCTCTACATATCATGCCGACATCGGAATAATGCATTCAAGCGTCTTCTATATCACCGAATTGTGTAACCATGAGGTTGACTGCATGCGGAAGACCATGCAGTGAATGTATAACACCACTACTGCCAGTGCTGTCCAATGTGGCCTTATTAATGCCCATCTTCTGGCACTCCCTCACAATATGCCGGCGGTTCAAAAAAATCATCTTACTAATCCCGCCTATTTCATCCCATTTGTGTATCATTGCGGCTTAGCGCAAGTCCCCTCACATTGCCAACCGGGCCCCTTTCTCTGCGACACTTCGCAGCGCAGGGCAAAGGTCAAAACCATTGTCAGATCACGTGCAGTCCCACTCACTCGCCTAATTTTTGTCCACAACTACTACCGTCTCCACGACCAGGGCGCAAAAATCTATTTCGTGAGCTTCCATCATCCAGCATATCATCGGCCCCGATCAACAACAACCGGCACGATGGTCAAGGTCAGCAAGAGTGAGTGCCCAATCCCGTGTCGCCAAATACATTTTCTTCATGACGCACGCCACACTTGCTCCTTCTGGCAATGAATTGATGTTTCTGACACCCAATCGCAGGCGTTGCGTCGTCGCGACGAAAGAGCCGCGCCGCGCACTTCAAGGCTCCTTCCAGCCAGCGCCGAGTGATCATGAGCGCCGCCCTCAGCAAGGAACTGCGCGAAAAGTATAACGTAAGCTTTATGAAGGCCCGAGCCAACTCATGCCGATAATTTGGTTAACATCGTCCACAGGTGCGCAGCATCCCCATCCGCAAAGACGACGAAGTCACCATCGTGCGAGGCAGCAATAAAGGTCGCGAGGGCAAAGTCACATCCGTGTACCGTCTTAAATACGTGATCCACATCGAGCGTGTCACCCGCGACAAGGCATCTGGCCAGTCTGTCCCTCTGGGCATACACCCATCCAACGTGGTCATCAACAAGCTCAAGCTCGACAAGGATCGTGAGAACATTCTAGCCCGCTCTAAAATTGGCAGGGAGCTGCGCGCCAACAACAAGGTGTCTGCTTGAGACTGGAGCAGGTGTCTGATGAAAACGAAACAAACAATCTAAAAGGGAAAGCCACCCAAGCATGAGCAAGTTGGGAATTGGGCATGATTTGGTCCGGCGTTTCTGATTGCTTGCATGCGTTCGCTTTACTTGTCTGATCGACGCATGTTGCGTTCACGACAGAGTTTAGACGAATGAAGAAATTCATTCATTATGGCCATTTCACCAATGTGTTGAAATGCTCCATGGGAGGCGTTTCCCGAAGCAGTCTGTCTCGATTTCCTCGCAAGGTTGTGACATGTCGTTGGAGCCCCACGTGAATGCAGTATCAGTGTCTGAGTAGGGTCGCCGTTGCGCTCGAGGCATTTACTCGTAGGTCGACAAATCCGGATGATTGTTGATATATCACTCCGCTAGGATATCTCCTCGTCAACCGCAAATGTCAATGGTTTTTGAGGTATACGACTGGCGAAGAACGAACCAAGTAGAAGCATTACACTATCACCAGTCTTCTACTCTTGCCAGAAGATTTTCACCCAGAGTTCACTCTCCATGAAGATGGAAATTTGATGGTAAGACACATTCCAAGCCGCAATCGGATGCGAAGCTGTCACAGAAACCTCGACGACGAATGATGAATACCGCATTTGGGCAGGAGAAGGTTATAACAGATATAGAAACATTCTCCGAGCATCGATGACGCCATCCACATAGATATAAAGCTCGTTGGCTATTGTCTATCGGTTCTTCCCTTGCCTGGGCAAATAGCTAGTTCTACTCTACACATAATCTACACTCATGCACATGAAAAGCCTCCGTTGATCCTTGCGGCGACTGCCGTAGCTTGACGATCGCCATCGCCCAAGTACTGACCGACATTTGGCACACGGCGACTCACTCTGCCTCTGCAAGGCATGAAAATCAGAGACACGATTCTGAACCCCCTCCACTGCCGCATGGCAATGATCAACATTGTTCATCTTCTCGTGCCCACAGACACAATCAGTTGCCAAAGTTAAATGTGGCCAACACAAGCCACTCCAGTATCGTCAAATGAAAAAGCCACCATCAGGCGGAAGCCAGGCTCGATCAGCTCGTCAAATAGAGCAAAGCGAAAGATGTAACTTATACAACAGCCAACAAATGAGATGGCAAGCTACTCATACAAGTCGTAAGCATGAAAGCAATAACGTATGCTCTGAACTAGAGCTTAATGTCAGATTTTCGGACCCGAGAATAGGTGAGAGTCCGCCGGCATGCTGCAACCATGTTTTCATTCGTTTCACGTCTTGGTAGCATCCCTTTTGATTGGTGCAGCAGATGGTCGATGTGCGGTCGTGTCATGCCTACCGTTCGGGGAGGCCACATGATTCTTCTTATATGGCTTAGATGCTGAAGCTTGCGGCGAGATTGATGCATTGGCAATGGCAGGCGTCAACGAGGCTGTGGCATGACCGGCGTAATTGGGTAAGACGCCGCGTGCGGTCATGGAAGAAATAGTGCCAGGAACAGCTGTGGGACTCGTCTTGTTGTGCTTCCACATACGCTGCCAGGTCTCGGGGCGGGTTTTGCTGTAAATCATGTTATCAATTGGGCATTTCTTAGCTGGCCTTTCTTCTCGACTTTCACGTACCCATTCGCCATGTATTTCCTTCCCCGGAATAGGAGGTTCGAGTTATCATCGCCCTCATCTGAAGATTTGTCCTTGCCACCATCGGAAGACACAATGGCATGCTGATCCAAAGCTTTGCAAAAGTTGCCGAAGTTGCGACCAGACTCCCGGAGGCTTGAACAAGAGCCGCGTAGGCTACCATTTGGTGATTTGGTCGTCTGTGCCGCTTCGCCCAAGTTGTTGGTCTGTGTTGCAATTCCAAGAGGACCTCGGAACGGGCGCTGGCTGGACCTACCCAGGGATCGAAATGGATCCATGCTCGGCTTAGAGGCCCTAGATCTACAGTCGGGTCCAGTTTTGCTGCCTGTCAGCAGGCTGGGGACTTTAGCGCCGTTCTCAGCGTATACTGCTACGCTGGATTTGGTCGGCGAGGGAGGATAAAAGTCCTTGCCGTCGAACTTGGGCAACCCCTTCTGGAGATGGCGGGGAGCCTTGCCCCAATACATGTGGCGAGCCCTCAGCTCATCCTCCGTGAGGTCTCGACCATAAACATAGCCATTTGATTGCTCGGCACTTGACTGACCATCGCCAACAGGCTTTCCAATCAAGTAAGGTTTTTCTGTGAAGCTTTCTGAGCTTGACGAGTTGGTGTAACCTGTAGATTTGGTGGAAGCGTAGCGTTTGTCCTCTATTGACGAAGTCGTCGTAACGTAGCCGTTTTTGGGAACGGGCACTGAAGTGGTGCTGTCATTGCGAGGGTGAAATGGTGCTGCAAGGGCCGCGCTGACAGGCAAAGCTGACGATTTCTTATTTGGTTCACTCTCCTCGGATGATTCAGGAGTGATCTTGGTAGAAACTGGAGCAGAGACAGACTTGACTTGTCTCAAAACCGAATAGTGGCGAGGTACGAGCGTATCTGAAGTCTTCTGTTTTTCATTAGGCTGAGGCTGAGAAAGGCTTCCTTGAGAAAGGGAAGATTGGCTGGACTCGCGCTCCGACTTGACTTCATTAGCGGTTGAGGAGGTTGAGCCCTTCCCATTCTCACGACCAGTCGAACTGTCAGCGTCCTGATGATTATCATGTGCTGGATAATATGTCTGTTCGTGCTGGAGTTGAGCTTTCAAGTTGACTTCGAATTGTTGCATCTGTTGGCGCACCATTTTGGCTTGGGAATCCATGTGCTTTTCATCAATTTGATGCTTATTGTACTGCAGCTGATCCTCAAAGTATCTCAACGCATTTTTGAGAACATCAATTTGCTTCCTAGTAATGTCACTCGGTCGGATAGAGGAAATCGGCACAGCTGAATGCCCGGAAATGCTCGGTGTGCTTGAAGCTGAAGGCATTTGAACTTGCATGGTTTGGTTCACCTTTGCTTGGCTCGGATACACCACGGCCGGCATATGGACCCGCGGCTGCATGAAAGTTGGAGCTGGTCCTCCCTGTAGGGGAAGGGGGGTTACTCCGTATGGGTAGAAGGAGGTCCCAGCTGGCACGACGAATTGGCCATTGGCGAGAAGCGGCCGGTTGTTGTCGAATTGTACGGGCGGCGAGATACGAAAAGATGTTGACGTCTCGAAATTTGCAGACTCATCCGCTTTCTCGCTCGTCACAGAAGCTGCTGATGGTGTTGGAATAGATTCTCTCCGCAGCATCGGCACAGCATGAGGCTGCATCATGCCATAAGAATTCGCCACTCCCATACCAATCTGCCAGGGCATCACGGCAATTGGTGGATGGGGACCAGGGGCAACGGTAGCGTGCGGGCTTTGAACCCAACCCGAAATTACGTGAGGATAGGGACCGTAAGTGGCAGCTTGCGGCATTGGAGAGGGAATCTGACCATCAGAAACTTCACCGTATCCGTTGGGCGTCGGTCGCTGAACGAAAGGGCCGTCGCCTATGGGCTTTTCTTTGGCCCATTTAGCTGATGGTGAAGACGAGCCGCGAGTATTCGGGACGATACGTCCCCCAGCGGTGACACGAACGTGAGTTGGAGAAACAACGGCTTTGTAAAACCTCTGAAAGCCCTCGTCTCGCTGAGCAGATACGCCAGCTGGAGCGCCAATCGGCTGGTGCTCACCAGTTTCCATTTCGTTCCGGCCCCGATATTTCCACTCGGTATCAGTGCCGTCTAATTGACGCACCGTCGACTCTCCTGGCACGGGTCTGCTCTCCATTTTTGGTTCAGTACTTTCTTCTTCTTCAATGAGCGAGAGAGCTCGCTCAGGTGGCATGCGAAATATTTCTCCTGGAGGAAAGAGCACGATATCATGTTAGAAGCTCGAACAGGACACTTTTGAAAGAATTGAGCCCCAATGTGATGCTTTGTGAATGGCTTACCAAGATCGGCGTCTTTGTGGAGCTTCTCGTAAAGTTTGCCGTACAGCTCCTTTTCTACTGAACTTTGCCTTATGCTGGAAAGCTCTCGAGCAGTGTAGGTCTTGGAGACCATTTTGGCGTGAACGAAAGCAAAGAAGAAGAAGGAGCGATGTACGTCTTTGGATTGCCAGATGAACAAAGCTGGCGAACAATTGGATCTACCGAGAATCCGCGTGTTGGCTTGAATGAAGGTCAGAATTGGTGCGACCTGCGACCAAAGACTGCTTCCGTCAGTGATCCGTTGAGCTTCCAGCTGTGAACGGAGAAAGCAAGACAAATCATTGAAATCGATCTGGGGAGTGATCATCTCCAGGTTTTTGCCCAGGTCAACGGTCACTTGAATACAACGATGGTAGTTGTGTAACAAATTATACCGAATAAGTGGCGTAGCCGACGGACTCAGCCGATGGTCGTATCGTTGAGCAACAAAGAGGCAGCGAAGTATTCTCTTCGTTCTCCTTGATTTCGTCAAGACCATATTAAGCACGCGTCATCAACGCCCCGAAATGACGTGAAAGCAGCGGAAGATGCACAACTAGCGCTGATCTTGAAGCCCTTTCTGCAGGAGACTTTGATGAACTTGAGCTGAACTCAGATGCTGGCAAACCTTTTGCTCAAGCACTTGATTGCTCCGCGATACGCTCAAAGAATTGCGCCGGCCGCGAGGCGATGGGTGCGAAACACAACAACAATATTGGCCAGCATGGCCACCGACTCGATATAAAGAGGAAAGAACCTACAGCCAGAGTGACCGAAATCGAGGGAGAGAAGATGTTGTGATGGTGGTTTGGAGCAATGACGGTGGTGAGGGGGAGGCAGCCGAGGGAGACAGAAAGAAGAAAGGCACCTGCACCGAGTCAAGACAGAGAAAGAAGAACTCACCAAACAGCTTGCAAATGGAGCGATCAGTTCTGGGTACGCATACAAGGTCTCGTTCATCAAGCTGGACGTGCAACGTCTGGTTTGACGAATTCACGAAACAAGATGCGGAGCGGAGCTTGTAGGCTATCGTTTTGGACCGATGCTCGCAACGAAGACTCGTCTGACAAGGAGGATAGAGGGTTTGGAATGGAGAGAATGCCTACGAAGAGGTCAGTATAGCCTCGTCGGACTCGCAATATTGTAGTACGCATACAGGAAGATTTGAACGAGAGTAGGTGCAGCCCACCAAATCCTGGAATAGTGAGTTCCCGGTCAAGGATTGATGTCCAAACCAGAAGGAGGGAATCCAGAAGGAGGGAATCCTGAGAGACGGCACTCCGTTTTGTACGTATACCACTGTTCTCAGGCTGTGGGGTTCGAAGCGGTCTTGCCTCGCAGCAGAATCCAGTGTAGGGTGCGATTAGGAAAGAGCTGTTGAAATGGAAGGAGCAACCTCATAAATGCCTGCTTGTTCCGACTTTCGACTCAGGAAAGGTGTTGTTGCGGCCGTTCGAGAAAGCTCAAGAGGACTTAGAGAGAAAGATGCTTGGGTGCAAGAGTGATTTTTCAAAGGGTGTTAGCCAAAACAACAAACTGCTTATCAAGAGCTGAGTACTGCACGAGCGCCCAGTCATCGTCGGAGATTGTCCTCCGCAGCTCTCTCCCGAGCGAATGCTGTGACAGACAGCTGTTCAGTGACTGTCCATCAAGGATCATTGCCAAGGATGTTGGACGCGTGACCTGCGCGAAGCAAGAGGCTATGACGACAGGAGGGAGGGCATGGTGCCCCGGACGATTATTTGCCAATAGGAAGCAACAGAATGTCTCGCCACTTGAGGCGCAACGCATTTTGTCGTGACGTGAATGACCTTGATGTCATGGAGCGAGACTCCAAGGAGGGAGAGACTGTCCTCATAGCAGCGCACAACGTGCGATTTTGTTCTCTTAAATCCAATGCCCACTGTGGCCTTTTTGCCCCCTTGACGAGGTTCGTCGTTGTTCAGAAACGGGTTTATTCATGTAGATCATAGTTGCGCCATAAAGGATGATGTAAGATTTTCTCAGCTGAAAGGATATCCGTCGTTCAATCTGTCAATGCCAGTCGATTTCCGATACGGAGAGCCGGCGCTGTTTGCGTGGTTTCAAAAGCCGCAAAGACGGAGCTTAGACAGGTTTGGAACAGGCCTTGAAAATTGCTTGGACATCCCGTGTCACAACAATGTGTATTTTGTTCTTTTCGTTCGATTTGTGGCGGGTGCTTGTTTGCAGCCAGTTGAAGGACACGGGAGACTGCAAATTCTCCGCCCTGATCCGTCCTCACTGTGAACACTCTGTGCACTCTCCACAGTCCAGCAGCATCTTCGACTGCAACGATGCGCCATCTAATTAGTTTCATCAGTTCATGATCATGTCCAAACCACAACTATAGCTTGGAGTACTACTATTTATGCTCATCGACAAGTAAATGGCTTCGCCAAACGGATCGATGCTTGTTCAAGACGCGTTCAGCCAAGTGTTTGCCGAGCAGGAAAAAGTATATCATCAGTCAGGTCCAAATGTCAGTTCAAGGTTGTTGCGAGAGGGTTTGAAATTGTATAGGGCTGAGAGAAAAAGTTCAACTTCTTCTACACGTCAGACCTTACGCAGAAAGCTTTGTCAACAATCACGAAAATCGAAACCGTGGCGAGCGAGATTCGAATCAAATCCATGTGTCACCGGACCTTGAAGCATCACATAACACCTACGAGAAATATCGAATAAACGACGATCCGGACCTGTTTTCAATGCCTGTTGGATGGTGTCATGCCGATGTGCAGATGACGGCTGGCTCAGGTTAGCGAGAGATCAGCACAAGTTTATACAATCAGAACCACGACTGCAGAAATGACCACCACAATACAGCAGCACAGAGTGTGCAGCCTTTCGACAAAGCTATGTGAAGCAAATAGCGTGTAAGAATGGAGGAGGCGAACGGTAGACATCTCGAGCACGAACAGCGACACCATGGCTCTTCTTCCAATAACGAACTTGACTTTCACCTAGGACCCGCCGACTGAGGAGCAAAATGGATGTTCGACTGCGCAACGCTGCTTTAATGTTGCTATCAGAGGTGGCGGTACAAACCTATCCCCAGTCCTTGCGTGTTGCAAGGCGAGACCATGACGGCTGCGGATCTGGAGACCACTTGTTGGCCTTCTTGAGCATTGAACGATTGTTTCTCGGTCCAGTCAAGAGAAGTTGACGGCTTTGAGTCACGCAGAGAATCTCATGCTGCCCAAACCGATACTATCTCCTTTCTGCATATCACAACATAAACAGGAATGCCCCAAAGTCGGTGGCAAGCTCCTGGTGCGAGGTCTTCGATATGATTTTCCGGGATCGATAATATTAGGTGACTTGGGCTATGTTGATCTTTCGCAATGCGAAGCGATTGGATCGAGTTGCTCGGATGGCCAAGGCCCTGTTTGAAACTTATTGCCCTATCCGGGACTCGAGCAGCACGTTGAGTCAACAAATCACTCAGTATTTTATCGTTCATTGGATTCGTCCGTTCGATAGCTCCCCATCCCCGAAAAAGGGAACAGAACCAGATATATTTCCATGGTGTCATCCTCAATAGCTCGCTAGATGGAGCTTTCAAGCTTTCCAGCTAGACTCGGTCGATTCATCATCGGGATCTGTGCTGGGTGACTTTCGTCAGTAGGTCTGCAGACGTCACATATCCAGCACAATGCAGTTACAGGTCCTCCACGCTGACCAACCTCATAGGCCGCGGACAGTCGCCATCGCCCTTAGTTCGACTTGACTCTGTTACTGCGGACGCCACGGTGTCAAGATACCTCGGAATATAACTCGAAAGGGGCCGGGGCGTTGGAAAGCCTGGCCCGATGCCCAAGCTGGTGTACACTCAATGCCGCACGTACGCCGTTCTGATGTCGAATGACTCTGTCCGCAGCGTCCGGCACGATGTAAAAACAAAGGACGAACCCCGCATCAAGTCTGCAATCGGGCAAGGAAGAGGCATAATGGCAGCTCCGAATGGATAGAGAAACGTCGCGCGCGTTTCCCATGGGAGCAGTTATGTCAAGCAAAGGGAGACAGACCTTACGCGCCATCCACTCATATGGCACGTGGATGCGAAAAATGATAGGCTTGGCCTGCTTTCACCGGTCGGACACACAAGACGAATTCATCAACCATTGTCGCACAGCATGAAGCAGGATTGGAAGACTTATTAGCCCCCGTTCAGCTGCTGGACTTGGTGGGTCGTCTTCTGCAGCCAAGATCCATGATCGATGTCACCTCACGGCTCATCAGTGAAAGTCAAAGGGGCGGGACAAGTTCGGCGTTTTAAGTTCTTCTCAGTCTTGTTCTCGGCAACCTTGTGCCGCCGACTAAGCCGCTGTTAAGGGTAATATCTAAAACCCGCAGTGGCCCTTTTCCGAGGCCCCAGAATTAAGCTACCAAGAGAGGGAGAACATTCAATAACATGCCAAGTCTCTGGGCTGGCTGAAGACCGCTTTTTCCTCCTCGTCGATTTTACGAAAGTATCAAAGCAGATCACGTCCTCGACAACGGGAAGGGAAAAAAACACAAACAAAAGACCGCCCTACATCAGCGTCGGAGACATAAGATAATGGCTCCCCTAATTCCTCATTGGCGGCAGCCCTCGCATCCCTCTATCCAGCAAGTAGTCATCAACGACGAGGCCTTTACATCCAAGAGCCTATCAAAGGTGCACCTGGCACCATTCGCTGTCTATGCAAAGCTCGAGTTTCCTCCTTGCAGCGTTGCTACCGAGGCCACGTACGCCACCGTACAAATGGGCAAAAACAGTCATCTCAATCTCAACAGTGACCTCGTATACATTAATCACTCATGTGACCCGTCTCTCGTCAGTCATCTTCCCCCACCGCCCGTTCCCTTCTAATGTACGTATTCCACCATCTTAGGTGGTAAAGTAACAAGTATAGATCTTCGAAATGGGGAGCATGAACATTCTTGCAGGGCCTAAGGGTCTACGTCCCGGTGATGAACTTACAGTCCGCAACAGTCTCCTTCCTTTTTCTCTATGCTTGGCGACTCCCCCAAGGCCTGACTAATACTTGTCCAAAAGTTCTTCTATCCCTCCACTGAATGGGTCATGGCTCAACCATTCGCTTGTCTGTGTGGCTCGTCTGCATGCCGTGGCACCATATCAGGCGCCAAGGACATGACACCCCAACAGCTCCAGGGCGTCTGGATCAACGCACACATCCGGGAGCTCCTAGACCAGAACAGCGCGGAAGATCCTACTGCGGCTGCGTTGGCCGATGCTTTGGCGCAAGCCGAGAAGGTTGTCGAAGCCGCAAGGCGAGCTGCGCGTACCTACGCCGCCTCGGGCGTGGAGAAAATGCGAAGTGGTCAGCCCGTGGGAGTTTGTTCCGCAGAAGGCCTGAACCGACGTGGCCCTACCTCCAGAGAACTGAGCGGCGAGATGGGTGGGGATACTGTCGCATAGATCTTGGGCTGATGGGAAGACCTTTGGGTATCATATCAACTATGGGTGCCAAACAACGATGGAAAAACGATGTCGACTTGTTGCGTTTGATTTTGTGCAGCGTGGCACTTCAACATGCCTCTAACTATGCAATTGACCGAATCATTATGCCCACAAACGTCTCATGCTCTTCAATAAACGTCGCGATGTGCAGGGAAAACAAGGGGGGAAATCGAGAAATAGTAAGTGTCCTGAAAGCCACAAAATTGGTGCGAACACAAGGCGTTACCGTCATAACTATTCTAGTGTCAAGTCCGTTAGACTTTTTGGGCGGTTGACTTGCCATCCTGCCATCGATTCCAAGCGCTTCGGCCTTTCTCCGTGCCAGAACCGCCGTTGTATTTGGCTTCTGACTTTTCCCACAGCTCACGCTCTTGGTGCCTCCGCGATTGAAAGGCCCGCACAAACTTCCAGATTTCTGTATCCGCCATGTTCCAGGCTTCGAGGGAAGCCCGGAGCTTGGTCTCCTCACTGGGCTTGGTGAGGGAAACTACCCGCTTGGCTTCGTCGATGAGAGGCTGCTCGGCAGCTCGTTCCTCAAGAGAGACGACTGGACCACTTTCTCGATGCGGAGTCTTGTCCTTTTCGGGACGGCGGAAATCTGGGACGGGTGGCACGGCCTGGCCCTCTGAAAGGCTTTTGGCGGGAAGAGCGAATCCGAAATACCAGCTCATGTCGGGGGGCATATCCTTTTCGGCGGCCACCCAAAGGGAGCGTGACGAGGCGTGCTCGCCGGCGACGAGCTCTTTCAGACTGACGAGTCTCGTCGTGCTGGACACTCCGGTGCCCAGCAGATTCTGTGTCGAGGCGGTGATCCAGGGATCACGAGGAAACTGTTGCAGAAGCCATGAGACATTGAATGACTGCTGTAGGTCTTTAAGCAGCGTCAATGTCCATGGGTGAGGAACAGTCCCGATGCTGAAGACATCGCTAGATACGCTGTAGCGGATGGGCGTTGTGATTGTCATCGGGGTCATGGCTACACATGGAGTACACTTTGCCATGTTTGGTGGGCATGTCCCGGGCATCGGGCTGTCCGAGCAATACGCCAGCTGCCTCGCCAGCTGCAGCGCGTTGGCGATCAGGGTGTTCATGTTGTCGCCACGTGGTTTGAGAACCTCGATACCATTCGGGAAACGATTTTGCCACGCCACGTGCAAATGTGTTGTCATTAGGTTGTTCAGACTGATCAGTCCGGCAGCTCTGTCGGTGGCCAGTGTCTCCGCCACTCGAGGGTACTTTTGGGTAATGATGGCGGATGTATAAGCCGCCAACGTGGCTTTGTTGGTTTCCACTTGGATAACCTCATCGAGCACTCCCGTCATGATGTCCCTGGCTTCGCTGAGTTTCTTCGGATCGGCGTTCATGACAGCTTGAAGAGCCGACTTTACATGTTCCTTTTGGCCGACGAAGAGTGCTCCTTGCAGATCCTGCCAGCGAGTCAAATGTGGGAATTCACCGCGGCGCAAGTAGGTGAGCAGCGCATCTTCATCGGAAGCGATGGGGAGCAAGGTATAATGGGCGAGAATGCCTCCGTCCATGGTATCCCACGCCAGCCAGCGCATTAAGTCCGCTTTGAGGTCGGGATTCATGTTGAGTCTTTGCAAGATATCATATGAGGGGTTATTCAAGGCCTCCACAGCGCTGAGAATAACGGGCCGAAAGCCCCTCGCCCACCAAGCTCTCCTCCAGGTAAGAAGTAGTTCGCTTTCAGCATCCTTCTCTGCTGCTGGCTTCTTGGCCGTCGCATCATAGTAACAATACACTGGTTGCCGCGGGTTGAGGGGGGGAAGCAGTGCCCTGTCCTCGTCGACAGTGATGCTGCTTGAGAAGGCAACCTTGAGCCACGTCCAGTCAGCCAGCCACGAGGAGCCAGCATACTCATCGTCGGCGCTATGAGGAGGCCGATGAGAGCCTTGGCGGAAGGGGTTCATGAGGCTCTTGGAAAAAGAGTTACCAATACGGGGCAGATGCGCGACATGTGAAGCAATCTTGGTGTCGTACACTGAGAGGCTGGGGAACGATGGAATGCTGGACGTGAGAGTCAGAATAAGTGTCATGGCGAAGGCAGATAAGCCTAGTAGGAGAAGAGACAGCCGTCTGGCGGTTAAGTGAGGAATGAGAAGCCCGCAAAGCACATATTGCCGAGGCATCGTAATCTCTAGGGGGGACAAATAAGGTGACGATTGCAGCTTAAGGATTGAATGCTCGACGTTGATAAGGGAGGGAGAATCGCGGAATGGTGTGCATCAGCGTCATATTTGTAAGTCGTGCAAGAGTCGTCAAATTCTCCCACTGGTCGACTCTCGCCGTACTCAATCGTGCGGCAACGAGATGTTTTGATGAGAGGGATCAAAGGCTGATTGAGGACAAGCCAAGGCCCTACTTTTGACATGAGCAGATCTTACATGGCAAGGGCATGTGTTATCTGGGTTACTGCTGCGGGGCCGCTTCATTACTGCACTTTCCCAGGAAGTACCTAGGTGCCCCGGCCTGTGACAGCACAGGCGTCCATAGTGGGATGGTAGAGATGGGGCCAGCGCACTTGGTCTGTCGGTCCTCCACTGTCAAGAGGCCAGAGCCACCTAGAGCGAACTGTAAAGTAAAGTAAGTACATTAAGGACTTACTTACTTTACTTACTTCAAGTTCCACCAGGTCAAAGCTAGCATGGTGCCCAGAGACATTGCAATTGCCAGCTGGTCGACGCGATGGCTTACTCAAGATATTGCAGGACTTTGACGGTGCTTGGGTAAGTACCTGCCGTAGGTAAAATAAAGTACCAAGGTAGGTACTTTAAGAACTCGAGATTCTTTCTAGGGAGGAAACTAACGACCTAGGTAGGTGCTTCACTTTCTCTGATGCTTAGGAACCTTGGTAGTTCTATATCTTGATGTACACCTAGTCGCTACAAGATTGGCAAGAAGGCTCGGGTCGCGCCTTAATATTGACTGTTGGCCCGGCGCCGGCGATGTTGTGCCGCAGTCATTCGTTGGTGCCTGTTGGTACCTGACTGGGTCGCTACCTTCCGCGACGTGGGACAGAGGAACAACAAAGAACATCTGACGTGCAGACGTGAGCAGCGCTTTCGGGAACATGCCAGACACTTGTCCGCCAAACACCGACCCGGCTTTTGCCTGTCGCCAGTCGTCTTGATCCGCAAACTTCGTGCCCTGGTCTGCATCGACTTAATCTGCCACCGTTCTTGCTCAGAAAGGAGCGCGACCCTGTCACTCCCAGCATGTGTTCTTCATTCAAAGCCTTCACATCTGACCTGGCCAATGCCACGTCGCTTCGGCTTGAAAATGTTTCCAACGTGGTTAGGGGAGACATTGATGGCGAAGTATGCTTCCGATACTCCGACGATCTGCTTGAGGAGCCACTGGACGTCCGAATGACAGCCAACCGTAAGACAAACAACCACGCCGCCCACAAACGAAAGATGCAATGCAGCTTTGTGAGACTGATGAGGTCTAGACTTGACGACGTATCCTGCGGGTTCAAGCTATGTGGTCTATACTTCGTCGGATAATTGCAGCAGCCATGTCGTGAGCTTCCTCGAGAAACTGTCGTCTTCTTTCACGGGCTATCGAGTGCAAGAGGCCGTCCAGTACGTAGCAAAGAAGCTTGCGTTCAAGGTGAGAAACAATGAAGAATACGACCCAAGTTCCGAGGACGACCTTTCTGCGTCTGTCGGAGCCCTCGATAACAGGGCATTTGGCCTGGATTCTGGCTTCTTGAACTCCAGTTCTTCCATTGGAAAGCCTGACATTGGCTCTATGGACAATCGCAAAGATATTCAAAGACTGCAAAAAGACCTGGACGCAGCGCAGTCAGCCGGGGTTACTGTTGGGATATACTTGAATGAGGATGGCAAGCCGACGGGAATTATCTCTCTGTCGGTGCATATTTCCAAGCTAGGTATTTCTTCAACGGCCATCAGTGCCTGGGGCTTGAATTCCTCCGACTATTTAGTGCTTCTGCTGCGGTCTTCCGGCACTTATCCCGACATTAAATCATGTCTCAATACTGTCAGCCTCGGCAATCCCATCCCAGCTAATTGTGATATTCGATTTCGGTTTGGACGGAGTCATGTACCCAAACCTTCGCTGGTCTGTGCGATTGCAGCTTTCAGGAAAAACGTACCCTTTGAGGCAGATGTGACACCCAGGCAGGACATCAGAAGCGACAATCCGAAAGACGGCGATAGTACTTTCTCTCCAACCAGCATGTCAACAACGATCAATGACATCTTGCAGGATCATTTATTCCTTATTCTGAAATTGCGGAAGAGCCAGGGATACTCCTGGGATCAGGCGTACTCCTGCATCATGCAACATCAAGGCACGGGGGATGAGGACTCAGGGGAACAGGTTGTGCCCACGGAAATTCCAGGTTCGGCCCAAGATTTATGGACTTGGCACACAGACTACGCCTTGATGAAAGAGGAGGTCATGAGTCTGCCTTTGATTGCCATGCAGTTTGCTCTTCAACGGCTCTGTACATGCACAGAATACTGTATGGTATGCCAAACTCGGATTCCGCAAACTTCTGGGGCCCTGAAACCATACGTTTGTTCGAAGCCACTTTGCCTGTATCAATACATGTCCTTAGGCCTTGGCCCTGACATTGAACATGAGATTGTCACCAATCCATACGTCGTGGATTTGTTGATGAGTCTGTTTTTCGCTGCCCTGAATAGGGAAATTTTACGCCAACTCCCCAAGGGACTGGCGCTCAAGGGTCCGTGTCTGGATCATGCGGAGTCTGCCATTCGCTTGGAATGTTTACCGGGACAAGGCAAACTTCGACGGCCTCGGGAGATGACGGAATCGACCGATCGACAGCACACCATTCGCCAGGGTGATTGGCTTCTCCTAAGACTGGGAAGTACAGAAGGTGCGTCTGCTAAGCCTTGTCGCGCATGGCGCCTTTGTTACCCGTGTAGCCGCCGAATCAATCGCTCATTTTTGTTCAGGGAGCGAGGCGAGCGAGGAGGGCGAGCAATGCATTTGTGTAGGAGGTGAAGAGATCGATTCGGGCGTCTACTCCTATCGTTCATTTCACGGCGCCGGGGCAGTTCGTTCGATGGAGAAGGAGGACCACGAGTGGCGCGTCGCCCATGCATTCCCATTCTGCCATGATCTTGACAGCCTGCAGCCTGCGACAAAGGCAACATGCCTGATGTACCTCCTTTATATCACACCCTCCGTGCTCGAGATGCGGACGTACTTGCGGGATGCGGCAGGTAGAGATCTGAAGTCATGGAAACGGTTGAATCGGTCTTCTCTGTCACTGCTGCGTTGGATTATTGCCTCAAACACATCGCATCTCGTTCAGACTACGCCTGTGCCGTCGAGTGCACTATTGGACGATCAGACAAGGGAAGACCAAGGCGCGGACACGGCTCACCATGCCGCGGCAGGAGCAGAGGAAACCAAGCAAGAAGCATCGAATGTGATCCAGAACTTGGCGCCAGCATGGATGCAGTTTCTCTTCGCGCAGGGATCACTGAAAAAGGAAGCCAGGTTCCTCGAGATCATTGATGACATGACTGCTCGTCACAAAGGCTTCAAGAAATATCCGAGTCTCTTTGCTTGGCATGGAAGCCCCCTCGGAAATTGGCACAGCATTATTCGGACCGGGCTCGATTTTCAGGATGAGGTTCACGGCAGATCTTATGGGAACGGAATCTACTTGAGCAAAGAATTGAGCGCCAGCCGGGGCTACACACACCGTCGCCGTGAGAAGCAGGTGACTTGGCCCAACTCGGTTCTCAACACATCCGCAGCGGTCAGCATCTGCGAAGTAGTCAATAGACCAGACGACTTTGTCTGCTCTGAGCCTCACTTTGTGGTCGGCGACGTCGACTGGGTACAGTGCCGCTATCTATTGGTACAGGTCTGTCCAACTGAGGAAGCACAAAGACAGCCCTGGCTGGTGCCTACCGCGATGGCTGGTGTCGGTTTCGTCGATCAAGATCCAGCGCACGAAATTCGTGGTGAAAAGAGCCGGCCCTTGAGCATCCCCAAACGACCTACATCTACGGGTGCTCATCTCCACAGCCTTCTCACCTCGGAGACACGGGATACGATAAAAGTAGCTGACGGAGCGGGAGACGATCCAGCAATGCTGATGGGTTGGATTAAAGGTCCTGATGCTTCTCGAAAAAGCTTGGAGTCCCAGGGCACACCATCCAACAAAGATGCTGTGGAAGGCCAATTTCGTCCAGGCACACTCGATCTCTCTTCTCTTCCGCAATTGCCTGATCCCGACTGGACAGAATCGTCCTCTTCAGCGCTCAAAGTGCTGTCGCGGGAGATCAAGGAACTTTGCAAAATACAGTGCCAGGAGAAGCTCTCGGATCTCGGTTGGTACATCGATACGGACAAGGTCAGGAACCTATTCCAATGGATCGTCGAGCTCCACAGTTTTGATCCCGAGCTGCCTCTGGCAGAGGACATGCGCGACAGCAAATGCACGAGTATCGTGTTGGAATTCCGATTTGGCAGCAACTTTCCAATTTCCCCGCCATTCGTCCGTGTCATAAGGCCCCGGTTTTTGACGTTCCTTGAGGGCGGAGGCGGCCATGTGACGGCCGGAGGAGCCATTTGCTCCGAGATGCTGACCAGTTCTGGCTGGTCGCCTGTCCTCAGTATGGAGAAAGTCTTTTTGCAGATTCGCGCGGGCCTCTGCGACACGGCGCGTCCCGCGCGGCTGGATCATACGTGCACATCAGACTATGGCATTATGGAGGCTGCAGAAGCCTTTCGACGGGCGGCGCAAGCTCATGGATGGTCTCTATCTGCAGATATGGACGGAATAGTAGGGTGGTCTCGAAGCAGGGAAGGCTAGGCCAGTGGTAAGAGATGTGGAAGGGTATGGCGAGCGACGGCATGTTGGTATGATGATAATTATTAGTCGTACTCCCTCCTCCCTCGTCTCGATTTCTGGTCGACAAGATTGTGTGAGGAGAGAGACTCTCTAGTGTTATCAGAAAAAGATGTCGCAATAAGAGAATTATTGATTCTGAATGTCCAAAAGGGAGGTTAGACTTACAAGGGGAAAAAAGTTGGATTTGCTGCAGTAAAGCCCGCCGAGCTGTGTGATGTGGAAAAGCACACAAGGTTGAGGGATGACTTTTCCAACGATGGCGAAACGTCTCACTCTGTGATATGATGCGAAAAAATAAACATCCGAGTGCGAAGGAAATGTGCGTAGCTACAGATTATATGCAATATGTGGCGATCCGCATCTACAAAAAATACTTGACATGCTTAAGTTCGAGCGGAGGATTGAACTCCGGACTTCCCGATGATTGCAAGATGTTGCAATCGGATACTCTACCACTGAGTTACTCGAACTTGTGTTGAGAGCGGGGTAATCTAACTTATATACCGTAACGCACCAGCTGGTCAGACTAACCTTGATTCGTGTCTTTGTTCGTTTCCTGGGGGCCCTGTTGGCGCCCCGCCAAGCGAGTCGTGAAGGCGCGCGCGGTCACGCAGCGGCTTGCATGATTGTGTGCTTTTGATGCTTGTG
>JARJUA010000455.1:0-36056 GCA_030787035.1 Aschersonia sp. MBC 877 | reverse complement strand
GGGTAAACCCAAGGACGGCCCCCCCGTTCTGAAATCTGCTCCACTTTTGTCTTACTGCTGTGGCCAGTAGCAGATAAAGCAGGAAAGAGAGAGCGAGAGAGCACGGACCAAGATCGTTCTAGTCTGCGTCGAGTGAGCATCGGGGGCGTAGACAGGTGTAATCATGATGGGAAATGTGCTCTTCCATGACAAATGGATGGCAAACAGACTTGTGTAAATGCAAATGACCAACTCGGTGGTGAGGGCTGGCCCTCTGATGTCTTGTTCGACGCATGTCTTGCCGCCCGAGACCTTTCAGTCCTTGTTAACCTCTTGTGTTCCCAGAAGATATCATTTCTTTCCCTCTTCGGACAATCCGATCACCAAGGAAGAAGCAGAAGAAGATTCGCCATTAACAAAGTAAAGCGCTAGTGTCGTGTCCTGGTGTAGTGAGCGACTAGCACATGACCAATGGCTCTCGGCCTGTTCAGCCCTAGTGGATAGGCGAATTCCGACTATCGCTCACTCCTCGAGGCCACATCAACGTCATCGGCGTCGTACTCTCGGGTCGCGGTCTGCCCGTGATTCAGTGACTGACTTCCGGCCGAATTCCAAGCAAATGATGCAAGTTCAGGATGGAAAAATGTTGTCGAGAAGTACAGTGAAACACAAACGCGCTGTCCGTCAGCAACACCGTCGCAAATCACGTTGTTCGTGTCAATAGCCGACTTTTGCTGCCATGGGCGTGTTCCAGTGGACTAAGAGAGCTGTGAGCTTTCAAGCCTGTTTCATCTTCTGGGGATCAGACCCGTCAGACCCGTCGCTTTCTCCACACACATCGGATGGGAGAGGAAGATAAGATAGTGTGCTAGCAAATTTGCGATTCATCCACATCGCGATAGTCTTCGCTTGACGATACATTTGCTCTTGGCAACGGCGGTAGGACAGGGTAAATCCTAGCTGTCCAATTTAGCTTGCCTCACGGGACACAGAGCGGAGCACTCGATAGTGATGTGCTTTAGAGATCAATAGGGCGGCGATCCGCTGACTAAGTCCAGCGCACGGACAGGCCTTGAGTCCAAAATCTGAGGACAGCGGATCCCCCGAATACTAAGCCAGTAAAGCCGGACTCGGCTGTCGCGATAGTCTTCGCGATTGCGGGGCTGTGCGCAAGACATCCAGCATCTTTGCTTCTCATCGCGAAGTGGTGAGATACCGTAAGCTCTTGCATCTATTCTTAGGTCTTCCTCGCGGAAAGTTCCCACCGTCTAGAAATTTCCCCTCGTCTCGAACGTGCGTCAACTGTGCCAGACAGCCACCATGGGCCAGGCCAGACCGGGGTGGACTGACCGTGCTCAATCGAAGTGAAAGGCAATATTACACGGGGACAAGTACACCAAACTACATGGCTTCCACAAACTTACGTACATGATCTCTGACGTGGAGACTTTCTCATGCGTTGCCAAAACATGACACACGTAGACCGAGTGCTTCAGCGCCAGGTCATTACGCCGGCGCAAGTACATGCAACTTTCGCTGCCTCATGTTACGACCGAGATAGGCAATGCATTAAACACCACACCCTGTTCACTACAAGAGGCAGGATGCAGCAACGAAGAAAGCGACCGCCGACTTCAACTCAGATCGTCCATGTATTCCATTGCCTTGTCAGCGGAACCTTTTTGACGGTCATGCTATACCGACCGTTTACTACTGTTACCGTTCGACTTGATCGTCGCAAAAGCCAGCATGATGCATTTTTGTGTCGTTGGCGGTATTTGAATTTTCACATCGTCTCAAGAGTGGACTGCTCGCCGTCGACAGCTATGAGGAGCAGATTCTTTGAAAGACACGTCTAGTCGGTAAAAATGTCCGAAAGGAGTATCCAGGGGTAGTGAGCGTCTTTGCCTCTGCTGCCGCCTCGCATCACGTTCCAGAATCCATATTTGCATGAACAACAACGAGCGGAACCGCTCATTCAACTCGGCACCAGCAAGCGCGCGCGTGCCGGCGGTCAAAGCAGCCACATTTGATAGGTCCGAACCTAAACACATACCGTCTTGTATGTGATGGCAGTATCTATCAGCCTGTCTGTGTCTGACTCGTCTCACTTGTCGACGCGGTCAGATTCTGCGACAACGAGTCGATTAGCACGGCCCCTTTCGCTGTCACCCATCCCACGTCGGCAGAAGCCGGGGCTTCCCACCTGCGAAGCGACATGCCAATCTCAGAAGTCATCTATTTGAAATTAATAGCCGAAGGCCGTCAATCCGGTCCAAGACTCATCTTCCGATGTGTCTGGCTCGGACATTGTATGACGACGTAGCACATGCCCGCCTCCTCATGAAATTTTCGCAGCCAGTCGAGCTTGCATGCATAGAGCTATCGCACGGCCAAGCTGCCGCTGTGCGGACATCTCGCAACTCCGACTTACTTCTTACTTCCGCCGCTCTAATAATCTCCTGGATGGATTGGGTCGTCATTCATCAAGTGCTCAACATCGGGCATGACGTGACCTCCGCTGACAATTGGGAACGGCGTCAAGACGTGGCTGATATTTCCCCACCAAGATTCACCATACCTGCAATACCAGTCGACCGTTGACTTAAGGCCTTGCTCGAGGGTCGTATTCTGCCTCCATCCGAGTTCGCGTAGTTTGGTGCCATCGACAGCGTAGCGGCGATCATTGAATGGCCTATCGTGAGTGTACTTGATCCATCTCCGAGATCGTTCTAGTGTCTTGCTTTCTGTACCCATGATATCAAGGAGCTTGTCACAAAGGCCCATGTTCGAAATTTCATCGGAGGACCCCACGTTGTATATGTGGCCTACGTGTCCCTTGTGAAGAATCGTGTCAAAAGCATCTGCGGCATCTCCGGCGTACAGATAGCGTCTGGTGGGGCTTCCGTCACCATGTAGCACGACAGGTCTGCCTCTATTCAAGAGACAGGTGAATTTGGGAATAATCTCTGCCATGTGTTAAAGAAAGCCTTATAACTTGGAGCATGAAGAACATACTTTCTGGATATTGGTGCGGTCCATAGACATTGTTGCTCCGGACGATGATGGTGGGCAGCTTGAAGCTCTTATTGTAAGATTGCACGAGCATTTCGGCAGCTGCTTTGCTCGCTGCGTAAGGGTTGGTGGGCGAAAGAATGCTCGACTCAACCAAGTCGTCATCATCCTCCTTCACTTCACCATACACCTCATCGGTGGACACGTGGACGAAACGTTTGATGTGGGCCTTTTTGGCGCTTTCAAGCAAGACGTGCGTTCCGTAGACATTTGCATGTGTGAAGCTGTAAGAATTGCCGAAGCTTAAGTCCACATGAGACTGCGCTGCAAAATGGAGGACGGTGTCAATCTCATGACGCTCCATGCAGTCCAGGACTTCACTGGGGTTGGTAAGATCTCCATGATAAAATGAAAAATTACGCTTGTCGTTGAGAACCCGGGTGTTGTTCAGGGAGGAGCAGTAATCTAATTTGTCAAACGACACAACCTTGTAAGCTTCAGGGTACGTGAGCGTCAAGTGCCGCACAATCCAGGATGCACTGCGAGATAGCTCACGAGTCAGCGCAAGCCAAAAGTGCGGGGAACACGTAACGCTCGTACAATAAATACTCACATGAATCCGGCACCACCAGTTACCATGATGTTCTTCACATCCGGTCGGGTGTCAAACTTGGTCGTTCCCTTGAGAACGGGGGCCTGTTTCCAGACATCGCCATCCTGGTTATAGGTTGTCGTTTTGTTGACGTTCTCGGCTGAGTGACCCGCGTCAGTGTACTCGCGAACAGTTCGCGCCCGGCGTACGGGTCTTCATGTTGTCCGGCCCTCACTCACCGTTGCCTGTTTCCTTTGCAGCCTGGGTCACCGAATCAGACGATGTTGATGCGATCGAAGACTTCGCGCTGACATGCCTCGACGAGACGTGAGAGACATTCAGCTGGAGCCTCTTGAAGAGTCGGCGCGTCATGGTGGAAGGCGCAATGGTGGTCATGCAACGTCACACTAACATGACCGCAGCCGGAGCAGGGGCGCGCAATGCTAACCGGCGGCCTATTGGTGCAAGAGTTGCTTCGATGGCGCTGGTCGCCCCTTCCCGATTATGAAAAGCCTCACCGCGCCGAAACTGCGGACACCAACGTCAAAAAGTCGAGCAGATGGTCTGGCATTGACAGTTGCAGGCAGCCGCAATTTGCACGGGACAAGTTGGTCGTCTCTCGGTGTTCATTCAAAAAGGGGGCACCATCGCTGCATTCGATCCTGGGTCCTTGTTGCGCGCTCCAATGAGGAGGCTTCGCGTTTAAATTTGCTTTCTGGCGCTAATTGATCTCCCGCCGCAGCCCGGGACTGTCAGATTGCCGATCAGCATTCTTTATCTAACTTCAAGGGCAGCTTGCTCGGTGGCGCGCAACAAAGACGCTATGGCACTGTTCATTTTATTGTCAAGTTTGTCGGCGCATGCCATGGTTTCTCGTCACCCTCGCATTGTAAGCCACCATCATGCATTGCAACCACGTGCGGTGAATATCATCATCTTATCCGCAAATAACAGCCGATAGTACTCCGTAGAGTCTCGACAATGGCAAACATAGACTTTCGGATTATAGATTAAACCTCTTTCTATCCTTTTCCATTTTGGCCTTCCATTCCCATTGTGTGGCATCAATTCCCTCGCTTCCAGCTCGGCCAATTCCCTTGTCCACTCTCCTAAGCTTGAGTGTGAAGCGTGGTCCGAGCTCTTGCAATCCAGCGCGAATGCCCTCCACTCCCTTCATCTCCCTGCCATCTGCATCTACGATGCTCTTCTCAGAAGCTCGTTTCTCGCGAAAGACATATCTGTGACGGCGAACAAAGATGTAGTCTCGCTGATTGTGGAGCGTCGTGACTTGACGACCCTGGAATTCAGGCCGCGGCGGGAACAGATTCTGAAAGATTTTGGCAGTCAGCAGGCCGAGCGGGGTTTTGAAGTTGTTGAGAAGAAGTTCCGGATAGTGATTCGTGGGGTTGCCGTGTCCAGGCAATTTCCTTCCCTCAATCCAATTCGATAGAGTAAAATGGAATGTCGGTCCAGCAGGCAAATGGACGATAGAGAGCCCCGTGGGCTTCTTGAGGTCTTCCTTGACAAGGAGAACCGCGGTATAGTCCCTGTTGCTGGCGAATTTGCATATCTCGCGCAGGGAGTATTTGTGGCCGTAGCGATGTGAAGATCGGGGGATGTACGTGCTATTCGGAAACAGCGTGCCGAGAAGCTGCGCCTCGAAGTGTATAGTAGATTTCAGAGATGTAGTCACCAGGATCTTCGGTTCTGACGGAAGAACATCGCTGAAAAGTGACGGGAACTTGAGGACAAGAGATGCAGGCGTCAAGTCCAGATTCGTGCTCGTAGTCGACGGCGCGGTGCTGTTGTCCCGCCTAGCTCGCCTTTCTCGTTGCTTTTCCAATGCTGCCGAGTTTGCTTCCTCATCTTCCTCGTCCGAGTCAAACATACTGTCGTCGTCGTCATCCTTCGTCTCGATGTCAACGGCCGCCTGCTCTTCGGCCTCGGCTTCCTCCGCTTGTTTACGTCTCAATTTTTCAAGATCAACCTGAGCACCTAGCACATCGTCGACTCCATCGTCCCAAACACGCTTTTGATCTAACGTGAGTGTCTTATTTTTGCTCAGCCTTTCTTCTCGCTGAGAAGGGTCTCGGTTTTCTTCTTTTCTGCGGCGATGTCTTGCTTCTCGTTGCTCCTTGCCCACGGCCTTTTTATGCTGAATGTAGAGCTCTTGTCGTTTCGTCTTGTTGGCCGCCTTCAAGGCCTGCACCGGCGGTTTTGTGAAGCCCATGGTCAAGACGAGATGGATTTTGTTGTGCCCAAAATGGATGCGATTTTGGGGGGGGGCCAGAAGTAGAATTCGGGGGCGAAAGTGCGGCAGAAAATCACGGAAAATTTTGGCGGTGAGCTCACGCGGCGCAACCTGATTGGCGGGTCTGGCTCTGTTTTCCTCTCAGACAACGACCAGCGTCGGCAAACTTCAGCATCCAAGTCACGCTAGCATTCGACGAGTTGCGCCCGCGCTCTGATTTGATCAGCTCATTTTCCTCCTCTCGTGACAGTCGATGGGGTTGGTTTTGGAAAATGGCAGTGGTCGGTACCAAAAAGCGGAAGCTGGCCCATGTCCCAGACAACGATGAATCTCAAACAGCAGCTTCGTCCCGATTGGCGCAAAAAAACTTCTTCCGCCAGGCAGCCAATTGGGATCTCGAGCAAGCTTATGAAAAGCGTGCTAGAAAGGGCAAGAAAGTCAAAAATGATAACACCAAACTCCCCTTGAAAACCGATGACGGGCGGTTGGAGTCGCTCAAGGACCTCGATCCCGATGTCGACACTGATGTAGCGTCGTCGATCGGAAGCGACACGGGATGGCTCGAAGGCCGTGAGGACGAGGACGGCGCCGAGTTCGAAGAAGAAAATCCCGAGGAAGAAATGCCGAGGATCTCAGAGGCACAGCAGATCCTTGAAGCACAGGAAGAGCTCGCAAAGCATGCCGTGCTGCTCAACGAGAACCCAGAGGAAAACATTGGTGGTTTGAAGGCCCTCGCCAAGGTTGGAGAGTCCCAGATCCCTAGAATACGAATGCTGGCGCTCATGACTCAAATGGCCGTCTACAAAGACATTATACCTGGCTACAGGATACGACCGCCTACCGAAGACGTAGGTCAGCAGAAACTGTCCAAGGACGTCCGCAGCCTTCGGCACTTCGAACAGTCCTTAATGGCAGGCTATCAAGCGTACATCAAACGTTTGTCGCAGTGCGCACGGTCTGAGACCACGCCCATTCGCGGTGGCCAGAGCCTGTCAAACGTCGCCGTCAACTGCGCATGTACACTGCTGACCTCGGTGCCACATTTCAATTTTCGACAAGAGCTTATCCGAATCCTGGTTGGCAAGCTTAGTCGCAGGAGGCTGAACCAAGACGGGGTTAAAGCTATCGAGGCACTAGAGACATTATTCAGGGAGGACGAGGAAGGACGTCCTTCCATGGAAGTCGTGTCACTAATAACG
This sequence comes from Aschersonia sp. MBC 877, assembly GCA_030787035.1. Classification (NCBI taxonomy): domain Eukaryota; kingdom Fungi; phylum Ascomycota; class Sordariomycetes; order Hypocreales; family Clavicipitaceae; genus Aschersonia; species Aschersonia sp. MBC 877. Next base: position 29,020 of record JARJUA010000455.1, on the reverse strand, counting down.
AAAATGATGAAAGCCAAGGAATTCGCCGTCCACGAGAGCGTCCTCAATCTATTCCTTAGCCTACGCCTGTTATCCGAATACTCTGGCACCGCATCTCAAGATACCGCAGAACAAATAGTGCCCAAATTCAAGAAGAGCAAACGCGAGTTCCGCACCAAGCGAGAGCGAAAAGCCCTCAAGGAACAAAAAGGTCTTCAGAGGGACATGGACCTTGCCGACGCCCTCGTCAGTCACGAGGAGCGCGAACACATGCAGTCCGAGACCCTCAAGCTCGTCTTCGCCGCCTACTTCCGCATCCTCAAACAGTCTTCTACCCATCTCATGGGCGCTGTATTAGAAGGTCTCGCCAAATACGCCCACCTCATCAATCAGGACTTCTTCGGCGATTTATTGGAAGCTCTCAAAGATCTCATCCGCCGTAGTGATAACGACGACGACGATGAAGACGACGGCGCAGACAACGAAGACACTGACGAGGATCCTTCTGTCGACGACGTTTCGTCAACGCGGAACACGACACGCGAGTCTCTTCTTTGCACCGTCACGGCATATGCCTTGCTTACAGGCCAGGACGCGCACAGGGCCCGCAACGACCTGCATCTCGATTTATCCTTCTTCACGACTCACCTTTTCCGATCCCTTCTTTCTCTATCTGTCCAGCCAGATCTGGAAAGTACTCGCCTGGCCAAGTCGTTAGCCGCGTCGAAAATTAACGTGCAGACTACGACCGTGCTACTGCTGCGGTCCCTGACCGGCATTCTACTGCCTCAATACAACATTCGACAAGTCCCGCCTTTGCGGCTTGCCGCCTTCTCCAAGCAGCTCATGTCGGCGGCGCTGCAACTTCCCGAAAAGTCGGCGCGCGCAGTTCTTGCTTTGTTGAACGACACTGCTCATACACATGGCCCGAGAATTCACAGCCTCTGGAATACAGAAGAACGCAGGAGGAACGGTCGTTTCAACGCGTTGAGTGACTCTGTGGAAGGCAGTAACCCACTTGCTACCACCATTTGGGAAGGCGAGTTAATGAGGAGGCACTTCTCGCCAAAAGTTAGGGAAGGCTTGACAGCGTTGGAAAAGAGAATGAATTAGATTAGAGAATCTACCAGCTCAGACCTGAGAAGAACAACGAATGAAGATGCCAGTTGCTTGTACGCCTTGTTCGCTCCAAGGCACCCAATGCATCAATATCAAGAATGCGCCGCATTGAGCGCGTCTCGCTTCTTTTCACTATCCGCCGAAGGGCTTGCTTCTTCCGTGATGCTCGCCTGGTTTTCTAGAAGATTGTCTTCACAATGAAGGGAAATTATGATCGGCCAAGTCAGCTTCCAACGGCGGTCGAGTAAAAAGCCATTAAACACTTACCTTTATACATCACACGACTCAAATTCTCAGAACGCAACGTGAAAGGCAATCGCACTATGTCGTCCTCGGACTTCAGCTCGTCAAGGACGCGACCACCTTGAGGCGGCAAGTCCTTTCATGGGCTCTGCTTGCATTGGTGATACGTCTGAAGCTTCGGTCAGAGGAATAGACGTCTCAGGCTGCACAGGAACCCAAATAGTGTACGTGACTGGTACCACCGCCTGTACGAATGATGGACGCGGAACATTAGGCCAATTACCTCTCGAATCGCTTTCCCGCAGCTCCTTGAAATGGCCAGTGAATGGCAACTCTTCACGATCTTCCAAAGTTAATCTCGACGCTATCTTTCCTATCATGTAGGGGCTCGACAGATACCTTTGGTAACAGGTGATACGGTCGGAACGAACACGCATGCTGTGGCGTTGAGTCTCCGACGTCGGTCTGGGGTTGAATCTACTTTGTGTGGCTGAACTAAGTCCTCCATCGGTCTCTCACGATTGACCGGCTGCTGCATTGGTGCATTTTGCTGGATCGTTGTAGTGCATGGAGTTGATATGCTCTTGTCTGTCATGTCGGCACTTGCGCCGATGCTCACGCATGAACGTTGGTCGGGCTCTAACTCTGGACACGCTTCAGGATGTTCAGCGATCAACGCCAGAAAGGTCTCCAGAATAGATCCCGAAGTTTCATCTGTGGGTTTCTGTTCGGCGAAAGAAAATGAATCGAGCAAGCCCGAAAGCTGAGCAGCATTGATCTCATCAGTCTCTTTCTGACTGATATCTAGCAGATCTAAACGCCCAACTTCACCCGGCCCATGGCTTGGCACCGTTTGTTGCGAGCTGGACTCAGTCAGCAGGGAGGAATCTGGACTTTCGAGCTTGACGGGCTGGAATCGAAAATTCCTGTTGGCGTCCGGCTCGAGCGTTTCAGCAACCTGGGACGGATGGTCCACTCGGCTCAGAAAATCTAGTGCGCTTCTCGTCATCTTGGCAGTCAGAGCATCGGAGCAAACTCCCTCCACTTTCCACCCTTTTTGGAGAGCATCGCCCCTGTAATGCCTTTGGGACGGGGGTATCGTCAAAACATTTGGCAGACCACGGACCGAAAAGTCCTCTCCTGCGTGATGTCAGCCTTCACGAGTTTAGTTTGAAAAAGTCATGAAGCGTCTCGCACGTTTTGGCCCAAAATTGAAATGCTCCCCAGCACGCTGCCCTTTCGGTCCTCTTTGTCGCTTTCCCGAGCTAGAACCGCTCAAGTTGCCCTTTTTGAAGCTTTCGGCCAGGGCAATAGCATCTCGAAGCTTTTGCGGATCGTCAAACGCAGCGATGCCCATGATGCCGAGGTTGGGGAGTGTTGAGGACGGTCATGCTTCGTCCAGGAAGCCTGGAGGGTCTTGGGGTGAAAGCCATGCGGCAGTGGCATGAACGCCGTCCACGACGCACCTGCCAGGCACCTGCCAATCAGGTGGCGATAAGAGGGCACCTTCCCGCAACAGCTGCAAGGCAATTGCCAAGAATGACGAAAGTACGACAGCTGTGGACTCTAATCATGAGATCTTGTCGTGTGCAAAGCAAGTTCAGACCGTAGTGCAGTGCCGATTAGCCGCACAACACTTGGTCAGGCCCTTTTGTCCATATTATCAATCAAGTTCAATACTTTCTCACATCTGAGAGTGAGCTGCCCTCGGCTCGCAAACTATCGTCCCAAGTCATTGGCTTGTCATCAGCTCGTCCAAGTCTGCTGCTCGATTTGGTTTTCTTGGAACCAGCAGTTGTTTCCACCGAAAGTATTCGAGTCATCTCGTATTGTATCTTGACCGCGTCGTCCAGCCATCTGCTGTCTAACCCTGCAACATGCTCCTGAACAAACGTCCACAAGGGCTCAGCGCCCGGTGCATCTTTCTTGATAGCCAATGACGATACACGCGCAATCCCGAGGCAAATGCTCAGTCTCTCGGAGCAGGGTTTTGAGAGTCCAATCAGTCGGATGCGTTCGTCGGAGCCAAGTCTCCGGGATGCAACGCCAATCATTCTTGGGAAATGGCAATTGAAAGCCGGTGAGTGATTCCCCCGCGCGACGAAAACCATGCAATAAGATTTGCGCTCCTCTTCTACCGGAGACACCATTGCTTCAGACTTTGCAATTGACTGGAGTTCTCTCGTGATAGCATTGAAGCCCACGTGAACGTAGTTTGAAATGTCAGGCCTGGCTTGTGCAGAGATGCTCGCCATTGCCAAACCGGGTTCTGATGCATCGCGCCCCCCAAGAGCCCGCCTTGCCGCTCGTCTGCCTCTTGATGGCTTCAAATGTGCTCGCTTGTACTGTCCGATGGGGCTCAACAGACTGTTTTTCTTAGAAAGCGCATCTCACGTTCATGAAAGGTTTCATACTTGCAAAGCAGCTCAAGAATAGCATCTTGGTTATCCGGTGAAATCTCCGGCCTGAAAGGGCTCGTCAAATGGTCAATGCGGCGAGGAGCTAAGCACGATTTCCTACCAGAGTGTCGCTGTGTAAGGGGTATCAAGGTGATGGACGAGTCGTTTGCGACCAGCCTTCTGTATCGAAGCTGCCATTAGGCATGTGACTCGTGTGGCGCCAGAACGTCAAAGCCGGTTCGGTTCGATTTGAAAACTTTGAACGCTCAACCTTTGAAGCCAGGAGCTGAACGGTGGTAAGTTTGCTGCACGGAAACAGTCTGGGTCGCGTTCCATGATACGGAGCAGGTGAGTTGAAAGAAAAATGATGGAGGGGAAAACTGGGGCCGAGTGGGGCGTAGAACTATACGCGGCGACCCCAGCGGACACCCCAAATTTTCAAACTGCACGAACAATTGCATCCAAAGACAACATCCAAGTAGCAACGGTGGATATTTCGTAAATGAGAACAAGTCACCTACAGTAGGTAGCTATGACGTGAATCCCTGGACTAAGCCGCCCTATAGCAGGTTGAGTCGGGAAACAGCAGCCCGGCAGAGAGAAATCTGCGGTCTGGTAATAATGGCATGCGTCACTTCGGTGGCTGCCTCGTACGGCAAAGCGATGCCAGTCTTCTACTTCGGCCGCGTGGAGAGCGCTCAGCCAAGCCTCGAGGGAACCCAGAACAGAACCGACTCTCCGAAAATCATCTGCACGGGATCGACGATTGTGCCTCCCGGTTGTCTGTTGGTCACCTGTCGATCCAGGCGGGGAACCACGACTTGCTCGACCGGGGATGCGTGGGACGGCCGGGATCATCCTCCGTCATTGGAGCACAACATGGCACGTAAAAGGTGCGTGAGTACGGATTGCACCTGGCCGGCAAGCTGCAGATGGTGAAGCGCCCCTGGTGGTAGCGTTGCATTGTGTTTCTAGCCGCTGCCACACCTGTTCGCGTTCCCGTTGTGAGCCCGAAGGAAGCTGCCCTGTTATCTTTGCCCACTCTGGTCGTGGGCCAACCACCTTTGGAAGCTAGAAGAAACTTATCTGCGTGCACATGATGGGCGCTCCCGGTTGCCACGGCGTTGTCATCAAAACGTGTTTTGGTCCTGGTCCTTCTGAAATTTGACATTTGTTTTTCTTTCTTTTTTAACTTTTGTGCGCTGAGAGGCACGGGAAAGATCAAGCTTCCAGGGCAGGAGAACAAGAGCCAATCAGCCTTGAAAGCGGAGCGACCGGGCTCGTTATTCGAGAGTGTCGAGCCCATGGCGCCGCAGCATTTGTCCGCCTCAGGGTGCCACATCAGATCTGTTTCTCCCCCCGCATCGTGTCGCGCTGTGCTCGTCAATTCAAACACGTTTTCTGGAAAACACTGAACGTGCACTTGCATCTCATTCCAAGTTACAGACGCCGAGATCAGAAGAAAAGAAGTAGCGTATAGCTCTCGGGTAAGTGACATGGCCTTACAGAAGCGCCAAAATCTCACGGCATCGGCGTTCGCTGCCGTACATTCCTTTTCCTGCCTTCGAGCACTCTGTATTATGTATGTTCTGACTGATATTGACCTCTGCGCAGGTTCGCCCAGTCAAGCAAGGGCCCTGGCCCAACCCCTCCACCAGCTCCCGCCCACGCTGCCGCGCCTCTCCCTCCACTAATACGGACTGCCAGGCACCACTAAAGCAAGTCCCTTGCTCCAGTGCTCCGTAATAGTTCCCAGCTTTCTTGGACTTCTCGTCAACGGTCCCACCCAAACAAACCCGACCTGCTTAGCCAATCTATCGCAGCTCGACATTTCTCCCCCCACCCCCCCCAATTGGGACGTACTTGATAGACGCCTCGCGTTCTTTCGTCAACCTTTTTTTTATTTATTTGATTGCACTCGTTCATGCCCCCAGGCCTCACTTCATCTTACCTGAGCATCCAGAGGGCTTGTCTGCAGCTTCTTGCATTGGTCTTTCCGCTGCCCCTCTTCCGCATGCACCACACATGTACCTTTCGAACAGCTGCCGCCCAGCCGGCTCCCACGACGCTGTGACGTATGGCTTCGCCAAGCTGTCAGACGGACGACCAAATGGAACAGTCCTCGACACAGACCACGACAACGACAACGACAGCCACGGCACCGAACACTCTGCCAACCGATAGTGATCACACATCCGTTCCATTGCCGGAGCCACCATCGACGCGTCCGAATCCTTTCGATGACAGCGACCTGTCTGCTCGCAAGAGGCGCCGAACTTCGGGCTCGCCTTCAGCCTCACCACCAACCTTGTCAGCATCTACATCCGAATTTGCGGACAACGCTGACAAAGACTTTGATCATCAACGAAGTGCAACCATGATGAACACCGAGCAAGACTTTGGCGCAGCCCTCCAGCTGCCGCACACTCCGACTGACGAGATCGGATGTAGCTCAACGCCTCTTTCCCCTAGCAAAGTGACGTTGAGCTTGCGGCGGGCAAGTAGACATGCAGCCAATCCTCGGTCTGAGTCACCAGCCCTGGGCCATCAAGTTCCTCTAAATGACAAGTCTCCCCCCGAAGACATGCACAAGTTCACGGGCAGCCAGGCGCGAGCTACTCCGAACGTCGAGACACCCAAGCTATCGGATTCCGCCAGTCCTCCAGTGCAGCTGATTGCTATATCTGACAATGAAGCCGACGACGATGACATGGTTTTTTCTGTCGGTGATGGCATTGAAGGTGATCTGGGCCGTGGCCCACTCTCTCTTGATCCGATGTCGCAGTTTCCATATACAGAACTGGGCGAGGAACCCATGGCACCGCTACAGCGGTTTATCAATTATCTTGCTTCGGGTAAGTAGGATCCCTTTGCGGCACTCTGACTCCTCAACTATCTGTGCCAGTTGTCTGATTCTCAGCCAGAACCGTTACTTGACTGCAAACTTATCGCCTTGTTGCAAGCCTGGATCAAAGAGTACCTTGTCTTCGCCAAGACGGCTGAGGCATCTCTGGTCACAGAGGACCGTGCGATGCATAAAACTTTCTGGACGGCTTTTCCTGCCATTACCTTTCATTTGTCCATGAAAAGGTATGGAACCTTTGACGTTGTTATCCGTGAGGCGTGTTTTGCCGCAGGGGATGCCGCTCATGATACAAGTTGCATACAGTCGACTGATTTGTCTCATAGCTCCGAATTGTTCAAGTCTCTGGAAACCCGCAATGTCCTCATCAGCTATTATTCCAGCTTTGCTTCTCTTTCCGTTTGTATGGTGCACCTGGACTTGGAAGCAATCAGAATCTGGCAGCTTCAGGCGGCCCGCGATCGACAAGACCTCGAACTATTCTCGGCTCGTTATCTTCAGCAGCTGCACGAGATCCTCTCAAGCGATCCATGCTTGGTGAACATGTCTGCTGCGGTATCCGCGCCGGGGTGGCCACGAAATGACGCTGGGCTGTACCTGGTGCGTAAGCTTCAAACTGGTCCTGGCTCAGTCGTTCAGCATCTGATCGATCTGGCATCTTTGCTTGCTGGACTTGTCCCTGAGATGCCCAAGATGGTGGACAACATCGCACCCGTGGCCCAGATCATTGCCGATTGCTTTCACGAGGCGGCACGAACAGTGATTGGGGACTTCGGTCATGAACGCAAGATGCGGGCTGCGCAGCATCTGGAAATGGGGCACAACCTGTGGAACACAATTTCTGAGTGTTTGGAACTGATGCTCGAGAAATATGTTACTCAACTCGCATCCGACGTGGCCGTGATCCTCTTGCAAGCTCTTACAGAAATGCTTAAATTCACGCTGCGCGGAAGTAATCAACAAACCTGCGACAAGATTCAATTGCATTTGCAGCAGTTTCCTCGTGTTCCTGCGTTCCAAAGGATCGAAGCAATCGTTTGGCAGTGGAGAATTGGCATTCTTGAGAAAATGATCCGTTCGAGCCAGATGCAGCTCCGCGTGATGGCTATTTCAAAGCTCTGCACAGATCTTGTCTCGATATGGAAGACTGCCGCAGATGGAGGCATCGAAGGCAGCGTGGCGTTTTTGGAGCATATCGGCGATCTCGTCCTACAGACGGGCTTGATCGAATACATTTTCGGACCGAACTGCCATCCTGAGATAATTGTGGAAAGCTCCAACATTCTGGGTTTTCTCATTGTCGTCAAGATGTACAAACGAGAACACACGGACCGAATTTGGCAAGGTCTGACATTCAACCAAAACCCACGCGTCGCAGAAGCCCTAGCCCGCATGGTCAGTCAAATTACCAATTTATTTGATTACGATGGCCTCATGGGATGGTGCGAGAAGTTCGAATCGCTCCCTTTGGAGGGCTTTTCCCCTTCGATGCGAAGTTTGTGGGACAGCATCATGAGTGACATCATTTTGCGCTCTCAGTCCGAGAGGCAAGGCGTTTCAATACACCCATATGCTCTGTGTTTGAGACTTTTAAGGGAAGCTTGTTTGCGCAAGTCAGGGCTCCTCATAGCTGATGCTGACCTTCAACTTGCGGCGATGCAAAGACTAAAAAACTTGCTCCTTCTTGGCCCGGATCCCGAAGACCGAAAGAACCTTTTCCAGAGTTGTGTCGACGATATCGCTGAGAAGTCTCCCACGACATTAGGAAGCTTGTGGTTTTTATACATTGCGACGAAGAGTGCAGGCTCCAGAGAAATCCAGCAATTGACCGAGCTTCACGACGTGGCGAGAATTGTCATAGAAGAGTTGGCTCATGCGAGTCAGTCCGACCACGGAGCTGATCCAACCCCAATCCTGTCAGGTAGCCCGAATCTGCCGAGAAGAGAGCTCATTACGTGTATAATTCAGCTCCAGCCGACGGTGGTCGATAACGATCTGGGCAAACAGCTTTTAGATATCTTGATTGGCCCGAGATCCCCATGTGCCGAGGACAGGAAAGCTGGTTGGTTTGTTGTGATGAACGTGATGCAGAGATCGTCATTGAAGAATCACTTTTTACAAACTTGCTTCTCCGGATATTTGCCGAGTCTCCCTGCGTCATGTTTCTCTGAAGGAATGCTCGAATTCATTCGAGAACGAGTACTATCACTTGCTGGAGATGACATCGAATGCGCTCTAGACGACCCGCAGTCACAGTGTCAAACTGGCATCGAACAGTTATGGAGGATCATCCTGGAGGCAGAAGATTCCGATCTGGTGTCGCAGGCAATATCGACGCTAGGCATCGACTTGTTTCTCGAAGGTGCCATCGGATCCTACTCGCCTGCGCGCTGCAAAAAGCTTCATGTTTCTCTTGTCACTCGTTGCTCGACTCAGATGAAGCAAGCTGCGGCAGTTTTGCATGGTTCTGGTGACAGTGACGACGCCACTGCTCCCGACAACGATCAACGCAGAGCCTCGCCGGCAAAGTCGACGGAGTATTCGCACAAGCTGATGCTCGTTTTTAAGCGGTCTCTACAGCTGCTGAGATTCTTTCTTGAAAGACATCAAGCTCATCCCCGTCACTTCCTGGCCGATCTTCGAACACTGATGCCAAAATCTCCGGAGCCGACGAGAGGTATCTCCGCTGAACTAAAATACCAAGCTTTCAATGACAACGAGGCAACCGAGATCCGCCCTTTGCGAGTAGGCATACACAATACAGCTGCTAGCCTTCTTGCTCAGCTAAGGCAAGAAACGGCCTTTGAAAACTTTCGTCTTTATTATCGCGGGCGTTCGCTGTTCTTGACAGAACATCTAGCCAGCCAGAGTCTCGAAGAACTCGGCATTTGCGATCACATCGTGCTGGTAAGGAGAGAAGAAAGCCCACCTCTCGTGGCAGCTCATGTCAAGCCCGGTTCCTCGCAGCTTGAAGTCGAAATTTTGAGTCAATTTCAGGACTTATGGGAGTACCTGAGCATGGAGACCTTGGCAGAAGAGGTACGCACTGCGTGTCCGCTCATCTGACGCAATGTCACTAAATGCTCCTAGATCTATGATTTCTTTGTGCAGCTACCGGCCCATTGGCGTTTCACTCAGCAATTTGCCTCGGAGAAGATACAGCACACTGATGTCTTCCTCAAAGGGCATCCTTTCAAGACACTCTACGCCATTCACGCCATACGGGACTATGTGGCAACCGTTAGACCCAAACAATCAATCAGCTCAGATCCGGCAGACGAAACAGGATCCGTCAACTTATTTCACCAAGCTCTGAAGCGGACTTTGCGACTTGTAGTTGACGCGATCGGCGACCCCGAAATTTTGGATGGACTGACTTTGGATCTGCAATTGAGAGTTGCGAGCTCACTGTTGCAAATTTTTGTCGAGCTGTTTGATGGTAAGGTCGCCGCGTTTCTCGTCGTTGAATGGGCCGCTCATGATTGACAATCAGAAGCAGCAGGTTCAGAATCTAGTTTCCAGTTCTTAGAGGAGATGATACCTAATGCAACACGCCTCGCCGATATGTTGTCCTTAGCTGATGGAGATGTCACAGGCAAGAGTCTTGCCTTGATCGACAGGACAATCGCCGCGATTTTCACAGTAGCATCATCGAGCATCGAATTTTGGCACTCAATCGCGACAGACACTCGTCTTCTAGAAAGTGTGGTGGCTTTTGTATTGCGTGACCCCCGAAAGCGGGTGAGGCACGCTATTTGTGGACTTATTGACGAAGCAATCAGTCCTCGCAACCAGTGCAAGACTCTGGAGTCGGATGAGCTCGCCACAAGCGGACAACGAAATCGGAACGCGATAACGTCGTCTCTTTGTTCGGCCTTCATGAACGATTTGCCTCGTCTATTGGATCACTGTTCTCATCCTGAGGAATACTTTTTCGTCCTGCGAAATCTCATTGAGCGCTCATATGCGACTAAGAAGTCATCCATTGATACCGAAGCACTGGCTGCTGTGGCGCTTGACCTCCTCCTCGAACACACATCAACTGAGGTAAAGCCACAATTCAAGAAGCCTCTTGGCATCCAAAGCTAATTCAGAGCCAAAGTCAATCGATATCCCGGATGTGACTGACTCAGTCGCTGCGGGGCTGGTTTCTCTACTTTACTTCTGCTTGCAAGCTGACGAGAGCCTCGTGACAACGGACAAGTTTGACGAGTACAAGATCCCTTCCCAATACTGACTTACCCGCAGACATCAGTGGAATCAGAAGCTGACGAGGAGAAACGTAGCCATACCGTAATCAGACTTTTCTGGCGACATCTCTTTCCGCGGAAACGACGTGGTCAAGTGGATAGTGTGCCAAAAGTGATCTTCAATTCATCTACCAGAAGAAGGTTATATGAGATTATATTCCGCCTGGTGAAAAGCAGATTCACCTCGTTTTTGAACATCGTTGACACTTTGAACGGCCTCGTGCCCTTCTTCAACGATCAGCCTGGTATGATATCTGTGGAGACGAGGATGCACTTCAGAGCTTTGGGGCTGACAGATCACAGACGACCCATATCGATATGATCTTCCGTTCCAGTTCGATCGATCAAGGGCCGTGAGAGCACCGTGTGGTTACGTAGGACTGCGTAATCTTTCCAACACTTGTTACCTCAACTCGCTGCTTACACAATTGTTTATGAATATTCCATTCCGGACCTTCATCCTGTCGGTGTCTGTGAAAGATCCAGAAGAGTCGCAACAACTACTATTTTACACTCAGAAACTGTTTGCATACATGCAGGAGAGTTATCAGCGATTCGTTGACCCAGTGGCAGTAGTGACATCTATCAAGACCTACGATGATACCCTGATCGATATTCACAGTCAAATGGACGTGGATGAGTTCTATAACCTACTTTTTGATCGTTGGGAGGGACAGTTGATCGATGGCGAAGACAAAAAACAGCTTCGTTCTTTTTTCGGTGGGCAACTCGTCCAACAGGTCAAGTCGATGGAATGTCAGCACATTTCAGAGCGACTCGAGCCGTTTTCGGCCATCCAGTGTGACATAAAGGGGAAGAACACTCTTCAAGATAGTCTCCAAGCCTACGTCGATGGCGAAGTAATGGAAGGCGGTATGTTCTGTGACCTTGAGGACAATGACATTATGAGAAGTCTGACACTGATGACTGCGGCCTTTCAGAAAACAAGTACAAATGCTCGACTTGCGATCGTCATGTTGATGCTGTCAAGAGGTAAAGCAATCATTGGGGCGGTTGAGGCCAAGGATGTGGCGATACTGACGACTTTGCAGAGCATGCTTGAAAGATCTCCCAGACAATCTCATATTTCATCTGAAGCGTTTTGACTTCAATGTCAGAACCTTACAGAGGAGTAAGATCAATGATTATTTTTCTTTTCCGCTGTCTCTCGATATGTCCCCGTACACAGTCGAGTCTCTCAATGGTCAGGCGGGTTCGGCACAATCCGATGTTTTCCAGCTCGTCGGAATTCTCGTACATTCTGGCACGGCGGAATCCGGCCACTATTACTCCTACATTCGCGAGAGAGGAACGTTCAACTCGTCCCGCTGGATTGAGTTCAACGACGACGCTGTCAATCCATGGGACCCATTGATGATGGAAAGTTCGACTTATGGAGGCCCAGACCAGCACTCCATACATGAAACGAATGGCATACTATATGACAAATCCTACAGCGCTTACATGCTGTTTTATCAACGATCCTCGTGTCTGGAGGTCAAGACGTCCGTCGACACGGCTGAGTCAAGCTCGAGACCGATAAGCAGCGAAATGTCCACACCGTTGAAGGAACACATCATGGAGGAGAACAAGTTCTTAGTCCGCCGTCACTGCCTGTTCGACCCGAGCCACAGTTTCTTTGTACAACAATGTTTTGGACATGCTGTGGCTCTTGGGGAAACCCAGCTGGTGACACCTCAGGGTACCAATGGTCATGCCGATGGCGAAGACGCGAAATATTCCTTCACCAACTTGACGCGCCTGGCTATGGAACTTGCCGTATCCCATTTTGATCAGGTCGTGACTCGAACCAAGGACATGCCATTTCTCAACAGCTTCTCGTCGCTATTGAGGACTGCCATTGTCAAAAGTTCCGATTGCGCGTTTGCGTTTTATTGCTATTTTAGCATAAGGCAATCCTCGCTCCGCTCTCTCTTGCAACGAAATCAGGATCCCGAAGCGCGAGCCTTTTCTGGGAGAATTTTTGTCCTTGCTGTCGAACGCGTCCGAAACAGTCTGTCTGGCCAGCAACACACTCGTGCCGTAATGAGCGTGGCTGCGAGTCGAGAATGCGATGAAATTGATGACGATTGGGAACAGGAGTCGGATGCTTCACGGTCAGTCGTTCGAGGAGCTGTCGACATCTTCAACTATCTGTGGAAGTTTTTCTACGTTCATATCAAGTCTTGGGACGAATACTTCACGACAGTCTTGGAGTTCGCCAAACTCGGGGAATGCGAGGCTGGACACGTTTTGTCTGAGGACTTCCTGCACAGGCTACTGCGCATCATCACCGCAGATCCAATGGAGCAGCTGCCATCCAACTACCAGCGAATGCTAATGAATCTCATGCGACGATTTCAAGCCAAGCCAGCGTCGTATGCGGCTGTCTTGGCGCTCATTGACTATCTAATGTCCCAACTGGAGCCAGTTTTGGGTCCAGAGGTAATCTGTGACGAAGCAAAAGAACGAGTCTGGTCGCGAAGACCGTTCTTTTGGACGTCGGACGAGGTTCAAGCCGTTACCTATCATCCTCAGCGACACCCGACAAGCTTTTTCGTCGAGAAATTACTGGATATAGACCAAGCTCCCGATGTCAGTCAGAGCATTATAGGCAGGCTGGTCGAGAGTGGAGAAGAGCTGGACGTCAGAGTCTTCAACACGCTTCAGATAAAGATACAGGGAGACACGCCATCCCAGTCTATGGATGCGGCTCTTCGCGCAGTCGTCAAGTACGCGGAGTGCAGCCAGTCGATTGAGAGAATACAGCATCTGATACATCATGTCTGTACTCAGGCCTCGGGGTTTCAGCTCCGGGAAGGGTCGACGTTCCTAGCCCTAATGCAGTCAGTCCTGCAGGCTCGAAGCTCTGATGCGGTCATGGACCAGGCAAAGAGGCACCACGCTCTTCAGACCATTCCTTCGTGGGCACCCTTTTTGCTCGCTTACGGCGACGAGCAAACCCGACTGAGCGCCGAGTTCCTCGTCTGTGGTAGCTTATTCGAGCCGTGGACGGCTGCCTCGGCCACGGAGCAGAATGATGACGCAGTTCCTGAACGAGAACTGTTGCAAAAAGTGATCAGACAGCTCGGAATTAAATGCTTGCTGTATCTACGCAATTATCACGTCGTACGAAGATCGCCGCTGGAACGCGGTGCGGCGGCGACGATATCTAAGATGATAAACAAATGCACCCCTTTTTACGACTCCGGCGAGGAAATGACGGGGACAGATCATGAAAGCATGGAATTTGCTGCTATTCAAGGCGGTACGTAGGGGCTATTCCATCCTCTTGCTCGATATGACTGTGTAGGGAAGATGGCTGACTTCAAAGAATAGAGATAAGAAGTCCCTTGCAGCAGCTTGTCGTGGACGAGCTCGAATCAGACGCATCAGGTATGTGACCGATGGGCGTCTGGCAGCAGTCAGCGTATCACCCTTGCCTTGGACAGCATCCAAAACGGCGGATGGTTGGGGGCTGACAGATTCATGCTTAGAGTGGGAAGGGTCCTGCGCCTCTTCAGACCTGATGGACATGAACCCCCTTGGCAACGCCTGTGCAGACAAGTAGAGACGTCGACGGGCAGAAGTCGGGATGCGAGCACATGACATGTAGCGACATGGATTTTGATGGGACGAAACTGCGGCGTTAAAGGACTTGTACGACGTGAATTTTGCTCTTGAGTTCCGGAATGAGATTTGAGGCGTGATCAAAGCTTTGCGCCGGAAACAAAATTTTATACCACCACGGCGTGACGAAGAATGGACGATGAAAGGCAAGCTGACACGACATCAGATTTGCCCAGACGTGGGGCAGAAGGGGCGAGAATGTAGATCTCGGGCGTGGACATGGACGATCGGTTTGTTCTGTACTTGCTAGGAAGGTGGGAGGACCGGAAGACCAGAGATTGGAGTAGTAGCAGACGATACGAGCATATCTGCAAAGCGCCGAGCAGCGAGGTGAAATTGGGGAGGCCTCGCCATGCTATTCTTATCCCTCTTGTCGGCCCAGTCATGTCGCAGCCGTCGCCGGACCGTACAGCACGCTGTACTCGGCGACAACAGTCAATTGACGTGTTGCACGACGCGAACGTGGCAAATATGGTCTTGCTCTGGTGTGTGGTGCCGCCACGTTCGTTTGTGCTCATCCCCTGCGTTAGGGGGCACATGCACCTCATGCACCCAAAAATAGAAGACGGTTTTTTTTTTATCCCTTTTGGACTTTTTTGGTAGGACAAGTGCGCACGTTATTTATAAATGCGACGTGGGGGGGAGACGCCTACTGAGACAATTGCGGAAACGAGTCGTTGTCACGTTTTTGGTTTCGAGGCGTGCTTTGCTGGATTGGGAAGGCGGGCTGGGGTTTAGTACAACACGATGATTGAGGATGTTGGTGACCACGACAGTCAACGGAACTATATATATTCATGGGGGATGCGGCTGTATATATTCGTACGGTAGAGAACGTGGCTGCTTTGTTCTCGAGGTGTTACGCACCAAGTCCAACGTCGAGGCGGTTCATCCTGAATGGCAGCAGCAGCCATGACGCTCAGATACTCTATATCGGCGCCGCTCGAGGCCGGCACGTCGGTCCTCGACGCCCATCACTTGCCGGCGCAATTGACGCCGGCGCTGGAGCACATATCGGCGCGTCTGGCCGGCAAGGCCGTGCACCTGACGCTGGTGCTGATCCGGAGGGAGTATCAACTTCCTGGCGGTGCTGAACCGCTGTCTTGCCCGACCTTGGGCCGGAGCTTCAGTTGGAAGCGCTTTGTTCCCTCACGCAGCGATGCGGCCGAGGGTCCGACGTCGCGGGCTCTGTCCGTGACGCCTGCGGCTGCGACTGCCGACTATTTGGATCTGGGGGGCGCTGCCGGTGTGCGCTTCCTGCATGCCCCGGACTTGTCTGTTCGGGGGAGGGCCACGCAGCGGGCTGTGTTTGCCAAGGCCGCGAGACGCTTCAACACGGGGTATGTGTGTGCTCGATACTTCTCCCCTGACGGTTTTTTGTTTCGACAGGGACGCAAAACAGAACAGACCGTTGCTGACGACGTCTTTAGCTCCTGGGTGCTGTCGCCGGCCATGAGCCCTTCCACGTGTGGCCTCCCCGGTCAGCTCTTCCACGACTCGCTCGTCCAGAACGAGGTGCTGTTCTCGTCGGATGGATTGACGCTTGTCTCGCTCCATCGGCGGTACAGCCTCAAGAGCGCTCTGGCGAGCTACGCCCTGACTCGGTCCCCGCTGCGCCTCGAAAACGCCGTCGACGAACTCCGTCGGTGCATACTGGCCGGCAACGGGGCCCACGTCACGAGGTCGGACCTGCTGCGCTCGTACGACTGGCTGAGGGTGGACGCCAAAGCCGTGGCCGATCTGGAGAACAAGTACAGGCTGATGTATGGAGAGCTGGACGGGGCAGCGGAAGAAGATCTCGAAACCCCATCAGATGTCGTTGATGATGAACATGGGCATGGCGAGGGGAACGAGGAGCCTTTCCCGTCTCCTGAGCAGATCGGGCTGGCTGTAACGAAATCCCCTGTGCCGACACTCAAGATCGACACCGCTTTCGACGCATCGGAACCAGAAGTGGCAAAGAGTCAATGGGACCATGACGAGGATAGCGCCGTGGAGCCTGGTTCGCTGCACGCGACGCCATCGGTCGAGGTGACGCGGTGGACAGACTGCATCTTCGGTGATGGTCTGTCTCGTATGGCCCGACCGCCTGCTACGCCCAACGCTTACGACGACATATCGCCCGTCACGAGGGGCGAGTGGGGTTTCCTAGTTATGGACGGTGCCTTCCAAAGCCGACGGACAGCAGCTGTAGAGACTTGCTGACGCGGAAGAAGATGGATTGGGACCCCGTGTGTGGTAGCTTGACGGCGGCTTGGGCTTGCATGTACACAGTGCCGTCACTGATGGCTGTTCTTGGAGAACCTGAATCGCATTGAACCACTATTCCCTAACTTGTACATGTGCTGATCGTAGCTGTTTCGCGTTGTCGTGATGCGTCTTTCCAATCACTGGCCTACCATCCATAACGACTGCTTGCTTCTTTCCGATTGCTTTTGCCTTTGGCGAAGCTGTCCTCGAGCGCATTCTTTTGGTTCTGCACATTTTCGACCAGCTGCTTGAGACTGTGCTTGCCGGTCTGGAGGGCTCGCACAGGATTGTGCGTCTGCTGGTCGCCCGCTGCGCGCAATTGCTCGTTGTGCTGGTATTCCTTGTCCAGGTTGAAGTTGACCACCTTCTGCGCGGCAAAATTAGTGCCGTCACGGCCGAAAAGCTCCCTTCGCGCCGAAGCAGACAGCATCAAATCGTCGGCCACGTGATCCAGAGAATCTGTTGCTGTCCTTGACGTGGTGGCAGTGGGGGCAGCATAGGTCAAGTCGTGTTGTGCGGACAAGGCGTCTATAGGTGCCGCGGAGGCCGATTCGAAGAGTGGTTCGTATGCACCGTTGGATGATGACGAAGTATCGAGCGATTCCTCGGTATGTAGTGAGAACAAAGACGTTTTCTCTGTGGGCGGCTCGACGATGGTGGACGTTGAGGTTGATGATTTTAGCGTCGGCTGCGACTGCGGCATCCTGGAGACCATAGAGGCTGCTGGGTGCAATTGGTTCTTGTTCTTTTTCTTCTTCGCTTTTGTGTCCACAGACAGGGGTCGAAACATGAGTGGCTTGCCCACCAGCTTAACCTCGTTGGCCGGCGTTTGACCATCTGGTATTGACGGCGCAGGCTCTGGCTTCTTCGGTGGCGGAAGCAGCAGACTTTCGCTGGTCGGGGCAGATGTCAAGGCCTTCTCTGCTTCATGTGCATCAGACAGATCGTTTCGACTGAATCCTGGCGCTGAGCTCGTCTTTAAATGTACACCAGGCCGTCCAGGCGCGCTGGCAGCCGCTTTCCTGGCCGCTGCCGCCGGCTTGCCGCTGTTCTTGGGTGCAGGCAGAAACGAGTTGAATCCCGAGAAAAGCCCTCCGCCGGTTGTCCGTAGTCGCTTGGCTGGAGGCTCAGCAGCAGTGTCCGACGCGACAGACGACGGGAGACTGACGATGATCTTGCCCGGGTTGGAGCGGTCAACGACTTTTTGGAACGGCTTTTTGGCAAACGTCGTCGGCTGCGGAGGCTTGGGTGCAGTCTGGGCCGGACTCTCGGTGCCTGAAGCTGAATCAGAGTCATAATCGACGATGCCCATGATGCAAGCGAGCTAGAATTGTGAAGCGTGAGGTCGGAAGGTCGGCACGAGCAGAAGGTAATAATGATGGATCACTATCAGCGAGCGCAGGTAGCGTTTCTCGTTCGTGGATCCACTTCTTCTCGATACCTCCTTCCTCCACGTCCTTGCCGCACAAACGGAAGGAGGGGCAAATGCCCCGCGACAAGGCAACTCGTTCACGAGTTGTTCGGGCTCATATTCAGAGGAGCAGCCCTCTCGCATGCATAATGGAGCATCAACACCTCTGAATATCTTTCTGTTTTGTACACAGCCCGCATGCGAAGAGGAGCACCCATCCATTTAACCCACTCTGGACCCTGGCCGCAGGGCAGACCTGCAAGTCCGACTCATCGGCGTCCTACAAATCCCCGGTGCATCAAGAAAACGCCATGTCTGTCATTCAGCTGGAAGAGTCAGTGACGTGAATGTTCTCGGCTTTCTGCGGAGACACACTGAGCTTTAACTTGCTAACATTCAACCTCTCTCTCTCCCTTCATAGGCTTGTATCATATCAGCTGCGGACGGGCTACCTCGACGAGATTGCCGACGGCGTCGGAGAGCGCCTGCTCACTGTCAACGACAATTTTCTCAACTCGGCCGCCTTCAAAGCGGCGGGATGGCGGCCGGATTCGTCACATATCAAACGCACCCATTCGCCTCCTATTCCTACAGCAGTTGCCTCGGAGTACTTTCAGGCGCCGCGCCAAGTCGGTCTCACCCTCGAGGATGGCGATGAGGACGGCGGCATGCTCACGGGCGGGGGAGCTGACACCATGGGCCCGGGTATTGCAACTAAGAGGCGCAGGCGTCGGGAACAGATGGAGGAGGATGACAGCAGTGACCTGACGGACGAGAGTGATGAGGAGCACGATCAACGAGCTGCCCAGCAGATCAAGTTTTCCAAAATGCCAGTTAGGCAGCGTGCGGGATCTTCCCCGTCGCAAGTCTCGCCTGCCAAATCCCAAGTCTCGCCGCGACCTCCACCACGACGAGGTTCTCAGCCGAGTCTGGTCACGGTGCGTGAGAGACCGCGCAGAGACACCGTCACGAGCAGCGAGATCTCTTCAGAAAACGAGTTTGACAATCCCGCAACGGCACAAAGGCATCGGGAGGCCGCGCGCGCCGCGGCACGGGCCGTTCGACTTCAAGACAGGATAAGCGAAGAGCCTACCATTAGTCTCCAGCGTGGTGGCACGGAACGGCTGTCCAAGGGCCCAAGGGTTGACCAAGTGGAAGAAGAGGAAGACGACGATGATTCCGATGAAGGGTCCGACATGTCTGCCGATTACGTTGGCAGCATGGACTCGGCATCGATACTGGATAGCGTCGAGAACCCCCTGAATCTTTCTCCATCACAGCAGGTCGTCGGCACTCCCCCCAAGAAATTCACCCGGCAGTCCACCATACGAAGATCCCAAATCTCAGCTGAACCTGTCGTCCTGGAAGCCCTCCCGCCGCCCCGGCCCATGAGTATGATCCGGCCACTCAGCATGATCCAGCCTACCAGTCTACTTTCGGCGGCACTCAAGGCCAAGGAGCACAAGACAAGCGTGCCGTTCCAGAAATTCGCCCACTTCAGCGGTCAGGGGACTCAGGGCTCAATCGCTGTCCGTGTCTACGCGCCCTTCTCCAAGACACCGGCCAAGGCGATCGAGGTCTTCATCTGCCCCCGGGTCCAGGACGGCCAAGGCGCGGAGCGTGTGGTGACGGTGACCGACTTGATCGGGTTGAGTCTCTACTGCTACAATGAAGAGAAGAGGGAGCCCCCGATCCCGCCCCGCAAGCACAGCGTCAATTGGTGGACGCTGAGGATGGTGGAAGAAGGCGGAGAGGTCGACGACGATTTCCCTGCTTTCGACCGGACCAGGCCGTTGACGGCCTTCACGACGGTCAACAATGCCAGCGCACGAGGCGGCGGCAGAATGCGCGCCAACTCATCCACAGCCTACGATGAGTTTGCTCTCATGTCGGCTTCGGAGGAGGAGTACGAAGAGAACAAGAATTTGACCCCCCAGCAGGACGAGGACGATGCGGAGCAGACACGGGACTCATCATCGTCGCCGGCATCACTCGAACGTTCTCAAAGCCACGACGCCGATGCGACGCCGACGAATACACCAGCGCAAGCACGCAATCTGCAGCAGGCGGCGGCCCCGAGTCGACCGCGGCAGAACCCCATCATCACAACGACCTATCGGCCCAACACGCTGCTCGCCGATTCGCCGCAGGTGCCCATGACGGCGCCCAACACGACACGAGGCCAGCAGAAGCTACTACGGGTACACATCGTGTCGTCGGACATGGACGCCAGTCAGATGGTCACGGTTGATGTGACAACAGACACGTACCTAGCCGAAGTCCTCGACATTGTCTGCCGTAAGAGGCAGCTGGACAAGGCAAACCATGTGCTCAAGTTGCCACGCTCGGGAGCCGTCGTCATGGTGGACCGGCCGGTGTCGTCCATCGGAAACGTATCTGATCTGGAGCTTTACCGGAGACGGTTCGCGACGGATGGACCGCTCGGCATGACGGGATCGCCGGGCAGTTCCTCGCTCAGGACGATGGCAGGGCTGCCCAACAGCAGCCAGAGCGGCGCGAGCCAGCGAAAAGACCACCACTATCATCATCACTACAAGAGGACCGTAGCCCACCTTGGACCGCACCCGCTGGCTCGAGAGGCGTTGAAGCAGGATGAGCTTGGCGCCAATGCCAATTATAAAAAGTATACAGTCTGGCGGAAGCAGCCGATGCGATTAGTGGGTATGAGTGAGAGGATATTGGTGATTGACGGCGAGTATATTCACATCGTGCCGGCATCTGGCGGCAAGGCCACGCTCGATGGATCCGGCAAGACAACGACGGTTCATTTCAGTAACGTGGTGGGCTGCAAAGTGCACCGCAAACATGCCACCAATGTCAAGGCAGGTCTCGTCCCCCCCCCCCTCCCCCTTACTGGCCCTTTACTGGGTCTTTCCTTTTACGTTGTCATTTATTGGCAACGATGGTGTATTATTCTCTCTCTTCTGCTTTCCTAAAAGGAATGATGCACCAAGAGCTGACCGGATCAATAGCTGGTTGTGTACAGAGACACGGAGAGTAAACGATATGATTTCGAGACCCGGGGAGCCGACGAGGCGGCGGAGATTGTGGCAGAGCTGAAGAAGGGCATCTCGCCATACCGCGAAGTGTAGTTCAGCGACGGCCTGAAAATCTGGAAAATTGAGCTACTTTGCAAAAACCCTTTTTTTTTCTCCTCTCCTCCTTCCTTCCGGCTGCCAAGTTGGTCTAGGTTGCATCACACCAGCATGACAGTTCCAAAAAAAGAAACAAACAGGGCTCGTTGCCGGGGAATGCATTACACCATGAAATGGCCCGTGGTGGTGGACTTGGTGTCCAATTCCACGGACGGACACGCAATCTCGCAGTGATTAAGTTTCAGGAAGCAAGCAGCATGGCATGGCCAATCGGTCGGCGCGTGTCATCAAAACAAGGGCTGACGACGCGGCGTGGCTGAGCGATACCCACGGCGCGGGTCTAGTTCTGAAATTTTGTTGACGAGGAGGCTGGCCGGGCAAGATTAACAATCAGGCGACCGTTCGTGTCCGGCCCGTGGAGACGGCTGGTCCTGACTAGCAGTGACATGAGGCGTGCTGTTGCGACGTTGTATTGGGCATCCGAAAGCCGTTGTCGCGTGGGGGCCACGCCCCAGCCAGCACCTGCGTCGGCCCTTGCTTAAGTAAGTAAGAAACACACGGCGCCTCTGCGGGCTCTTGCGGGGTGGGCCGGCCTTAATTCATGCTTATTATGGACGCAACTTGAATCCGAGCGTTCTTCAAGCACATCATGTCTGCATGGTTTGACGTCTGCTTTGCTCCCTTCCCCGCGCCGAAACGCGCGGTCCGGGCAGACTTTTGATGCGCCGTGCTGCGGGAGACAGCTGTCATGGCCCTCGCCGACTCTCAATCTCAAACCCAGGATATGAAGGGTTCTGCGCGCCTGACTCGCAGTCCCTGCGTGTGCAATATTGCGCTGTGAAAACGGTCTGGGAATCCCTGGGCACACCTTCGTATTAACATATCCCGATATAGCCTCGAGGTCGGATCACCACAGCTTTGCATGATGTTTGACAGGCAGGGGACAGGGGAGGTCTGATCAGGGATCTCCCTACCCGCAGGGTGGCGCGCAAGTCATGCATCGCTACGCTCGGGACATTTTTACCGATGACGATACTGGAATATCCTTGGTTGTTCCGCGCTGGGCAGATGAGGCCCCAGCCGCCTCATTTCGTGCTTTGCTATGCTGCTGATGTATATAAGAGGCCTTCTGTCTTCCGCCAAGGCTCTTTTGGCCTGATCAGTTCCCTCCTACGCCAGTACTTGTCAGTATACTCAACGTGAAAATCTCCCAAGAAAACCCATCAGCCGTCAACATGAAGTTCACCAACGCTGCCCTTCTTGCGCTCGTCGCTGCCGTCCAGGTTCGTTCTCCCACGGCTTGTGGCCTATCGTGCCAAAGGCGTAACATGTATTGTCTTGTTCAGCTGGCTGACTCTCTTTAGGCGCAAAACTCCCAGGTTAGCTCCTCCAAGGATAACAAGAACACCAAGGACAATGAGATCGTCAGCACCATCAACTCTAACAAGGGTGATGCCACGCCTGTTGTTGCGACCGACAAGACTGAGACGATCGCTACACCCAGTGTGAACGTTCCCGGCGTGAATCCCGTTGTCACTCCCACCGTCGCTCCCGCTGTCTCTGTCGGCACTGACGGCAAGACCACCACCGTCGGCACTGACAACAAGGTCACCGTCGTTGACAAGAATGGCAACACGGACATCCAGACGACTACTGGCCTCCTTACCACCACGCAAAGCAACGGCCAAATCACCACCACCAAGAAGCCTACCAACACGAGCACCAGCCGTGGTGGTGCTCCCGCCCAGACTGGCGCCATGGCGCTGGGTGCCCTCTTTGGTGGTGCCGCCATGCTGGCTCAGCTTTAAGTAAAGGTTGTCTATTCGGGCAAGAGTGTAAGCTTTTCTTGGGAATTCACTGAGAGGTCTCGACAAGGGAAAGGAGAATAATATGTTTTTCTTGTGTTGCTCTGTATTACTTGCATGTAGAACTCTGGAGCATTGGTGACTCGGCACGGGGAGCGAGCATCGAGAATGCCACACACCCGGCATGTCTTAATCAACATTCGCAATATTCTATCTTCATGATGCTCGTTCTTGTGATGACTACATTTCCGAAGTGTATGAAAAAATTTTAAGAGCCACCATTGGATGCTCATCCCTCGCACCGTGTTTCTGACCACACCTTATCCACTATCTGGAAAACGGCCGTCACGTCCTTCATCACCTGATGGTCAACCTTGCCCCCCAGTTTCTGCTGCATCTTATCAGGATGCCACCGCACACGCTCCTCCTTGAGGATCTTACTCCACGCATCCCGCGACTCGAGCTCTCGAGCACGCGAGTAAAAAGCCCGCACGTTCTTCTCGTCGATGGCCCTGCGATCGTTGTCGTCCACAGGCCAAGCGAGCTTCTCCAGCGTCCCATCCCACATCGACCACGCCCGTCCATACGCCTCCCACTGGGCAGCCAGCCGTCTCCGCTGGCGACGCTCTTCGCCCTGACGCAAGCTGTGCTCCATGTCCCGCTGCAGCCTGCGGGCTCGTCGCTCCTCCTCCTCCTCCTGCTTGCGGCGCTCTTCGCGCCGTGCCCTCTCCTCCAGTAGTCCGGCGTGAGTCTTCTCCCACATCTTCTGCCGGACGTGCGCGGCGTACTGGTCGTCCGTCATCTGCTCCAGCTGGCCTTGCGGGCCGACGCGCTCATTGGAGTACACGTGAATAGGCTGTCCGTATACAGACTCCCAGTAGGATGCGCCCTCGTCGTCGGCCATGGCGTCGAAGAGCGACTCGCGGAACGCCGCCTCCGGGTCGAGCTGAGCGTCATTGTGCTCGGGGATGGGGGAGCGGGAACGACGGTGCCGCCGCCGCCGGTGCCGCCTGCTCGCGCGAGATGGTGACTTGTGGGATCGGTCTGATTTGAGCTTCAGCCTTGACGGCCGGGGCTGGCACTCCCCATCGCTTTCACGCTGGCGGCGAGGGGATTGGTCGTTGTTGCGCTCGGCGGCCCGCGCGTCGGGCTTTTCAGCGTTTGTCATGACGGTCGGTCCATGGTTGAATGCATGCGGCGACACAAGGGGGAGGAGAGGCCAAGGGTGCGGTCGCGGTCCACTCTGCGACTTTTGAATGCGTTTGTGACACGGTGGGATGTGAAGATGGGCAGCGGATTGGTATGCGCTGTGTGACGCCACCGAAAGCGAAGGGGCGGGAAAAATAAAAGAAAAGAGGTTGAGGTGATTGATGAGTGGGTGAGTGATGGCAGAAATTGCGGGGCCCGCCGCCGCCTGCTGGCCGTGTCGAGCATCGAGACTGCCTGCCGGATTAGAGTTGTGACATTCCCCCCCCTCAGCTCGGCGACATGTCAAATACTGCCATGTGTGCCGTTTTTTTGTGTCCGTAGCCTTTGTTCGCACAATCTTTTCATAGCTAGCATACGGTGGTTGGCGGAGTCATGCTCTGGTGACCCGATTCCGTGCTACTAGCCAACCAAGCTGAACACTGTCCATCATACAGCTCTATTGAACGTCTGCTCAACTCATCATGGCGGGCATCATTCTGCTGCTGGCACTTTGCGTAAGATGCTCACTATCCCACACTACTCTTTGAAAGATTCCGAGCAAGAAATTGACCCTCTGAGCGCTGTAGGTCGTCATGGCCGTTGCGTAGGTGGCTGCCTCTGGTCCAGCCTCGTCCAACTCCCTCCCTCGACTTGTGACCGACCGGTTTCCTAATCCGCAGAATAACCAGGTCCTTCCTCGCCGGTGCACTCCCGTTATCCATGTCCTTGTCTCAATCACAGCTGCGACTGATAACGAGCATCGGTGTCGGCATCCTCGTGGGCACGTCCCTCATCGTCATCATTCCCGAGGGCATCCAGGCTGCGGCCTCGTCGCCGGTGACCCCGACGCACGCGCATATGGTGCGCACCCTCGCGCAAAGGAGTCCCTGGATCTTCAGTCTCCAGGAGCGCGGCATCATTGAGCCAGCTGAGGCTGTGGGATCGACATCGCCGCCGCCGCCGCCGCCGCCGCAGCAAGAGCAAGAAGGAGACGTTCCTCACCTCGCCGTCCCGGCGAACACAGTGCCGAAGCCCGACGAACATGCCGTCGACGAGAAACAGCCGCACGCTACTCTTCCTCCCAAGGATGATGAGAAGATCGAGATACCGGGGTTCGAAGTCGGCTTCGCCATCATCTTGGGCTTCATCCTCATGTTCCTCATCGACAGACTGCCCAAGCACGCCACCGAAAGCCTCCAGAACGGCCAGCAGCCGCAGCACTTCAGTCTGGATAATCTCGGCGGGGCAGACAGCGCCCAACGAGCGTCGGTGGACGAGCAGGAGGGCTTTCTGGGCTCCCTGGCTCCTTCGCCCAAACATACGAGGTCTCTCGCCACAACCATCGGGCTGCTCATCCACGCCGCGGCGGACGGGATCGCCATGGGCGCATCATCGGCCGCGTCGAGCAGCAAGCTCGGCTTCGTGATATTCATCGCCATCATGATCCACAAGGCCCCCGCCGCATTTGGTCTGACGTCCCTCCTCCTCAAGCAGGGCCTCTCGAAGCGCGCCGCCCGCGGTCACCTCATTGTCTTCAGCCTGGCTGCTCCCATCGGCGCCTTGTCCACATGGCTCTTGATCAAGCTGCTCGGGGGCGCACAGCACGAACACGACGGCGGCGTGTGGTGGACCGGCATGCTCCTCTTGTTTTCCGGCGGCACCTTTTTGTAAGTCGTCAAGCACAATCCGACGCGAAAAAAAAACTTCAGATATCTGCCATGGAAATCCCCCAAACTGCATAACAGAAAACCCGCCAGTAAACTGACGCGCGACTGATTCATGATAGATACGTCGCCATGCACGCCATGCAGGAAGACGGCTCGCACAACCACACTCACGACACCACCATCGGCTACCCTGATGCGTCGTCAGCTCCTTCGCAACGACGCCTCAAGGGCCCAGAAATCAGGGACACGCTGGCCACAGTTGCGGGCATGTTGTTGCCGCTACTGACACAGCTGGGTGGTCACCATCATTAGAATATCGTGTAGGATACCGTAACTGGTCAGCGTTGATTATCAAAAGCGTAATTTGCTTCGGTGGTCTTGGTCTGTTCATTTTTACTTCTTATATAATATGATGGAAGACGTGTGGTTGGCTCATCGCTATGCGGGATGGATGGTGTTGTGCTTGGCTCTTGCAAAAGATGAGCGTGGCTTGCAATAATACACCAACTTCGATACAGTCTTGGCTGAATCACCACTTACGCAGGACAAGTTCCTTGGTAACCAGTAATGTTATTTATTTTGGCACACGTATTACATCTGTCCCATTGAAAGACCTCCCGTCAAGTTTGCGTGATGTTTTGTACGAAGAGAGCTAATTACAAGTTGCTGTAGGGTAGGGCAATTGAGGGCACTAGGCACTCATCCGAGTCATGGGCAGACGGCCCTTTGCCTGAATGAGTTCTACGAACGACAGGTGCTGACTGCGGCTTTTCACAACATAATTTTACCAGGTCATGCATGGTGTCTCACGTGATGGTACAGCTCTACCCCGTACAGCAGGACAGATTCACTTCTCACGGCTCTGCGCTGGCATCAGACATGGGAGCAGGGGCCGGGGTCACTTCGGCTGACAACAAAATGTGATGAGACGTGACGGGTCAGCAAAGCCCAAATTGATACGGATGAGAAGCATGCCAAGTCTGAAGTGATCAAAATAAGGCAATGCTGTGGATATCCAGGTATCATCATGTCCACGGTCTGGGTCGGGCGAGGATGTAACGTGGCTTGCGACGCTTGATTGGTGGAGAAGGAACAGGATGTGCGGTTCGTGGTTTTGGCGCCCATGCTGCCATTTCATTTTCTCGACAATCATGTTTTCTGCAGGTTGGATCTTCGACGGCGTGGCGTACAGACCCATCGACGACCTGCCACTCGGCGTGTTTGAGGACGGCGGGGAAGGATGCGGCCTTGGGAACGTCCAAGTTTGCCCTGGTGGAACATTGGGGAGGCAGATGCCATTGTACTTGACGGATGGAGCACAATGGGCACAGACGTCGACGCGCCGTTGTCCTTTCTTGACGTCGATTGTTTGTGCATTCCGAGTGTCGCAGAGACACCCTGGTTGCTCGTGGTCTGAAGAAAGATGGTGTGGGTTGGGGAGCGGCACGCGGCCAAGTTTCCGTTAGATCGAGTACGAGCAGGGACACCATAGCGGCCCGTGTGGTCTGGGACCAACGCCGGGAGCCTGCCTGGCTGTAAGGATGGGAGGGCAGGATTGCTGACATGTTTGTCAAACACACGTGAATGCTGGCGTCGCATCGTCAGTTGCAAGCTCGCCCCCAGCGTGGATGACTGACTGAGGCTCGATTGGTCGCGATACTCCGTGTATTCCCGCGAGACAACGGACCGCGACTTTTGACTTCATCCAGCGCAATTTGCCCGAAGGATTGTATATCATGACGAGAATGCTGCTTGGAACTTACGCTCAGTATGCACGATAATGAATGTCATCGTCATTCTTTCTCTTCTTCAAAAATGTTCGAAGATTGGCCACGAGGCCCAAGATCAGCGATGTAATGTACATCTTCATGGTGGTTCGGAGTTCGAAACACTCTGGAACCCTGGTCGCGCCTCGACTGGCTTCTTTCCTGGGCCCAGGAGGGGGGAGAGGGATCGAAAGGCCTATTCTCTTGTTATTGATTGGCCTGCCCTGCAGAACGTCTCGTCTTTCCTCGATCGGGACGGACGCCGTCTTTGAGCGGCAGACAGGGTTCGTGCAAGCTTGACAACACAGAACACTACGAAGATTACCGGTACCGGAACTTTGATTGAGTCGCGGGGCTCCCCGTTTTCGTCCGCTTTCTGCGTCTGCAAAAGTCGCCCAAAAAGGTTCCACACAACGCACTAGATACCGCCAATGCAGTGTCGGCGCACGGTAAAGCCGAGTCTCTTGTCGTTTGTCCAGGCTTTTGATGGAAGCAGGAGTCAGCAGGGCAACTTGTCGTGGATTCGTGGCGACCGACGACAGATTTTTGAGCGACTACAGCGTATTTGGAGTTGCAGAAGTCACCCTCCTTGGCGTCTCTCGACGTCACGAAGCTGGCTTGCCTCTGGCTCGATTGCTCCTTCCCGCATTGCTAAATGCTTGTTTCCACCCGTCTTCTCCCCTCTTGCCGCCATAGCTCGGTCAACCGCTTGGGGGTTCAAACGGTCTTAATCAATCGGAGATGCGCGATGGCCGTGGCTGTCGGTGCAGGCAAGCGTCTGTCTCATATTGCGAGTCGTGGGGGCTGGGACGATTCCATCCAGCATGCCCTGCCGTGCCGTGCCTTGATCAAGCTGCCAAGCCACACACACACTGCTCGTACCTGGACGGCTAAAACTCGAGCAGCCTCGAAACGCAGCGACGTGACAGCTTGGACCGAATTCTGCGGCGGCGGGCTGGTGATGCTCCGGACGAAACGTTGCTCGCATTCTGGGGGGTACAACAGCGGTGATCTCTGAAGTAATTGCACCACGCGTTTTTGACAAGTCACCGCATCACGATACCAATATCTGTGCATGGAAGCTCATGTTCTGCGCGGCTGGCTCGCGCCGTATTCCGTACGAAAACATGGTGTGTATGCAGGGCACTCTTGGCACGGTCGGCCCGCAGAACCCCCCCCCCCCCTGGTTGCAGATACTGTACAAGGCCCCGCCCCCCGCCTGACGCCCGCTGCATGTGGTAGAAGTTAGAATTGTCTGGCGAGAAAACGCCATCGCATCCGACCAACGGTTGAAAAACTTGAGGGGAATTTTTATAAACACGCCCTTTTTCATG